>VDFB02193867.1:95869851-95989951 GCA_007258455.2 Sequoia sempervirens
CACTTCTCAAGGTTGATTGCTAACTATTCTTCTTGCAGCCTTTTAAGTACCATCTCCACATGCTTCAAATGTTCTTCTGCTATCTTACTAAAAATCAGTATGTCATCAAGATAGACTACTACAAAGATCCCTGTAAAATCCTTAAGCACCTCATTCATTAGTCTAATGAACGTGCTAGGGGCATTTGAGATTCCAAATGGCATCACTTTCCACTCATACAAGCCATCATTTGTCTTAAAAGTTGTCTTCCATTCATCACCCTCCTTAATTCTGATTTGATGATACCCGCTCTTAAGATCCAGCTTGGTGAAGAATTTTGCACCTCCAAGACAATCCATCAAGTCTTCAATTCTAGGAATAGGAAACCTATACCTAATTGTGATTCTATTAATTTCTCTAGAATCAGTGCATAATCTCCACTTACCACCTTTTTTTGTTGCCAAAACAATTGGGACTGCACAAGGGCTGATGCTCTTTTGGATCAATCCTTGATTCAACAATTCTTCCACTTGCCTAGCCACCTCTTGGTTCTACTCAAGTGTAAGCTTATATGCTGCTTTGTTAGGCAATGAGGCTCCAGGTATAAAGTCAATTTGATGACTTATTGCTCTCTTGGGTGGTAGAGTTGATGGTGTTCCATCACTCACTATGCTCTTGTATTTGTCAAGCAAGTTTTGGACTGCTACTAGTAACACTATCCTTTCAGCCTTTTCTTCCTCTTTGGACTGCATCATAACCACATATCCTTCATTCCCTTGGTGTAGGTCCTTAAGGAACTCCTTGCCACTACTCAACATAATGTTGGGTACCTTTGATTGTCCTTCATCTTCCTCAATCAATGACTGCAGTTTGAAGGTTCTTCCATCCTTCTTGAATGAAATGGTGTTCTCTTTCCCATCATAAACAACACTTCTATCATATTGCCAAGGTCTGCCCAGTAGTAGATGACATGCATCCATGGGTAATACATCACAAACCAGCTTGTCTTTATAGCCTCCAATTGAAAATTTGACTGTGACCTGCTCATTCACCAAAACACTCTGCCCTTTATTCAGCCATGTGACCTTGTAGGGGTTATTATGGGGTACTTTCTCCAATTTTAGCTTTGTGCGCTTGCTCCTCGAGTTGCCGTGTGTATCTGTAGAACCCAAGTCTACAGGCCTTGCATACCTTTCCCAATATCTTGCACCTTATACAAACAAAGAAACTCCCTTTTGCTTGGGTTCTTCTACCCTTGATTTGGGATTTGTCACGTCGGCACTCTATTAAACATCAGATTTTTCCGCGTGCCTTATGATTCTGTTTAGTTGATCACCGGTGATTTGACACTCATGAGGGTGTCACTCTTGTGCGTAAGCTACTCTTTTCTCATTGCTAGATGAAGCTTTCTCTGGGCACCTATAAGCTGGATGACCTAGCTGATTACAGTGATAACATTTCATGGTGGCAAAGTAAGAGTTACTTCTGCTTGCTCCTCTTCCTCTGTTTGAACCTCCTTGAGGTCCTCTTCCTCTATTAAATCCTCCTCTTGAAGATGTTTCACCTCCATGCTCAGCAAGCTTGGATTCACCTTGGGTTCTTTGATCATTACCTCTTCCTTGGTAACCACCACGCTGTCCTCTTTGATCTCTGCCTTTGCCTCTGCCTTTAGAAGACTGATCATGCTTCCTCTTGTTCCTTTCTTCAATCTTGATAGCCAACTGATAACATTGGTGTACTGTTTTAGGACTCAAAAGAGCCATCTCTTCTTGGATGTTCCACTTCAAACCATTGAGGTACCTAGCCACTTTTAGGCTCTCATCTTCTGCCACATTAGATCTTAAACAAAGCTTTTGGAACTCTTCAGTATAGGTGTTGACATCTTGGTCTTTCTATCTTAAACTTTGCCTCTTCTTGTGCAACTGAATCTCATAGTCATCTGGCATGTAGGCTTCCTTTACCTTAGCAACCATTCCTTTCCAAGTTGAAATGGGCTGCTTACCTTCTTTTTCCCTTTCAGTCTGAACAAACTTCCACCATGTCAAAGCTGATCCTCTCAACCTTGATTTAGCTACCTTCACCTTCTGTGCTTCAGTTACTCCATCACACTCAAAGTGATTCTCCATGCCTTCTATCCAATCCATGACCAAATCAGGATCCATCTTTCCACTAAACAGTGGTATGCCCTCAAGTCCTTTTCCACTTAATGCTTTCAATGCCTTCAAGAAAGGCTCCTCCTCCAAAACGGGGTCAGGTTCAGGGACTTTGTCCTCCTCTGCAACCTCTTCTTCTTTTGGCACTTTGCCTTCCAGTTTCACCTGGTTCAGTGCTGCTTCAAGCTGCTCTATCCTTTCCTTTAGAGATTTGTTATCCTCTTCTTGCTCTTCAACCATCTTGGCTAACTGTACATTTGTCACCATCTTGGGCGGTTCACTTGACTCAACTTCCTCTGACATATAAGCTACTACTTTCCCAAATCTTTCACTTGCTCTGATACCAATCTGATAGGGAGGCTGCAGGAAGCAATCACAGATTCCTGGAAGCTGCAGGAATCAGTTACACTGTTTTCAGATGCTGCAGGAAACAGTCACAGTTTCCTGTGCTAGGCCTTGACATAGACCTCCTTGGTGAAATTTCTATTCCACCCTAACCTATAGGAACTCTATCTTTTCTAAGTTCCCCTGGTTCTCCTGCCAACCTCACTATCTTGTCAAGTTTGCAACTACCAAGCCAAATCTTGGTGCTATGACTCCTTTCCTTCTTAGCCTTTTATCCATCCAAAAGACTAATCCTCCCTCAATACATGAACGAATCTTGCAGGGGTGAGGGAATGTTTTCCAAAACTCCAAAACAACCTCCTAGGGTTTCTGGAACTTCACTTAGACTCCATCTTACCAACACTTGCATGAAGCCTATTCCAAAGGTTTTGCTCTTGAGCCACTATTTGGTCTCTGAACAGGGGTAAATTGCTTTTCCCTCTTAAACCCACCAAAGAAACATGGTTCTTGGCTTAGGAAATTTGTTTCCCTTGTCTACAGCTTCAAGATTTCTAGGGTCTTGGTTCTATCCAAGCCGTTCTTTGCCCTCATGCAAACACTACCCAGAAAACTAGGGTTTCTAACTGTCCAGAACCAGTTTTAGGACTGGTGAAAAGTTCTCCTCCTAAATGGATTGCTGGGCTCTCCTCCTTGGTACCACACGTGGCCAAGACCTTCCCCTAAATTCTCCAAAAATAATTTTTCGAAAATCTTTTCTCCCCTGCAAGTTATCAATGCTGTTCTGCAGCCTTTCCTAGCCGGGCTCTTCACTGGCTCGCCTAGGGCAAGACTTTTCTCATAACTCCTGCAACCAAAGAAAACCTAACACCTACCACTAAAATATGTACAGATATGGAGCCTGACCACGTTCCCAACAATTCCATACTTCCAGGTACAGAGGGAATGCAGCCTAGAACTCCATTTTTACACAGTTCCAGTCAAAACAGCAAATAAGGGAAAAACACAGAATTTACAAGAATGTGTGAAAATGATGAAACAGCTATCAAATGTGCCTTAACAGAACTTCTAGAGGCTTCTCTACATGCTAAAAAAACTTACAAAATGCCTCTTTTAATTCATTTAACTGCTGTCTTGCAAACAAGAACAGAAAAACACAGAAAATAAGACAAGAAAGTTGTTTTCTTTAATTTCTGGAAAAACAGTCCGTACAAAGAACTTCTAACCCACCAAAAAGGTCGTGGAATGCCTTAAATATGCCTTCCCAACAATTTAGGTTCTTGGGTCGAGGCTTAAATGACCTAAAAATGCCTTTTTGTAAAACCCGCTGTGTTTTCAGACATTTAACAATTTTTCACTATTTAGCAAAGTGAGCCTCTAAACTCATTGGAAACTTGACACCCTCTTTTCCAAAGACCAAAAAAAACCCTAAGCACCTAAAATAATGGCCAACATGACCTTATGATAGCACCACAAAATTAAAGAACTCAAAAACAAAATAATCCTTTGCCCGTGCTCTGCACCGAGTGAAGTGTGACCACCCAGGTCAAAGGTAGTGCCCCTTGGGGGGTCAAGGGGCCACCAAGCATAAATTCACTATCAAAAATGCATTGGAGCACACATGGATTAAGTATTTTTTTGAAATATCACTTTAAAAATAAGACTAAATGAAAAGTGAAATTGTTAACATTGATTATCTTTTTAATCGGATGGCTACAGGTTGATTTCGTGACCTAATATGCACATTCCTTTTAAAAGTCTTATTGAGGCCCAAAATATCTTTTGGACCACATGATTAAATCTAATCGTGTGGACCAAAACAAATTCCAGGCCTCAACAAGCCTTTTAAAAGGAATGTGCATATAGGTCATGGAATCAACCTGGGTCATCTAATTAAAAAGCTAATTGATGATTTGATGGAAATAAATAAAAGCCATATTCAAGGCTAAAATATCCCTAAAATTAAATGGTAATTTATTATTAGTGGCGATATTGCCCCAAAATTAATGGTAGGAATATAATTTATTACTAGCGAATATAATTAATATTTGTAATTACATTATAAACTACTAGAAAATTAGTTCCAATGACGCATCGTTTACATGGCGAATCAAATTTGATTTATTAGTTTAAAAAATAATGCATAGGTGAATTAATCGAGATGAAATTAATTTTTTGTAAAAACTTGGTGATTCAGTCTCCTTTTTAGCTTGTACTATTCACCATTTCTGGATATCCCAATTTTAATTATTCGCCAGTTGGAGAATATTTGCCACTAAAGTTTTCCTTGACGTACTCCATATTGTAAACCTGGATAGTATTTCATAATTCTTGTGACAAATTAATCATATCCTTTCAATAGTAAATCTTCATCACTACTTATAGAATAACTCTGATGAGCAACCCTATCCTCTTGTGAGTCATCTAATTGTCCTATTTTAGGTGCTTGACTACCTTTTATAGAGACAACATCATCATTTTACTCTACTACCCTGAACATTTCAATTTCTCCCATTTTTATATTCATCATTATTGGTAGATGTTTCAATACTTACTGCTATAGGTTCAACCTTTATATGTTCCTCATCAATTGCAAGGTGTCTTTTTTATTCATTGTATGTAGATTTTGTTGCAGATGCTTCTTCATTGCTAGTTTTCTACTATCCTACCAAGCCCAAACAGATTTTGGCTTGATTAATAATGGCTTCACATGAAGGACAGGTTGATTTTGAATGAGGTACATTATACACCCTACACCAACTAGATAGAAGCACATCTTTCAAACATATTCCATTGTCACTACTCAATTGATCTTTGACCACCCCCTTGAAGGTTTTGATTGTAGCATCAACAAGTTCATCAAAATCTATAGAAGCTAGTGGTTTGTGTACTACCCAAAAGAATATTTTTCCTTGCAAAGCCATTTCCATTCTATCCAAAAAGGTCAGATATTCTAGCTCATTGTGCCTAGAGGTATTATGAACTCTACATTTGTCTAATAGTGCAAAGTGATGCAAAATCTTGAGACTCTTAAGATATAATCATTTATTCAAAGATTCTTGAAGTTGAGAAATATTGATTTGAAATTGTTTCCCTTCTATCTCAGTTCAATTTTTTGTATTTTCAGATTTTTTAGAGTTTTTTAATTTTTGAATATTAAAATATCTATCATATCTCAGATTTGTACATAAAGTATCATTCAAATTTCATCTTTTTTGCTTACACTCATCCCTCCTTCTAGTGCCAATTTTGTTGATGAGTGTTTTAGCATTGCATGACATAGATAAAATACAAGTATTCTATCTCTCTTGAAAGGAAACTCTTTTCAACAAACTTCAAAAAATAACCCCAAGGTTTATAATGTTAGGTCTTGACAATGCAAAAAATAGCTTAGTGATGTGATTTGCTAGTAATCACAAGGGGTCTTACAATTAAACAAGGTTGGAAGCGTCAAACTCAAATGAGGGTCTCTTAAAATCTAAAAAGGTATGCAGTTCCTTATTGAAATCTCCAGATCTGAGATCTAAAGATGACTTTCATCAAATGTGGAAATGTGGTGATGGTGGTTCAATTATAAAATAATTCAAGAAAGATCAAAAGATATAGGGTTGAGAGAGATTTTAATCTAATGCCTAAGGACACTCACATCAATGGTTAATGCTTCAAACAGACAAATCCCCCAATAAACCAATTCTTGCCTAACCAAGATTAAATCTACAATTTCACAGAAATGGTGCAATCTTCAAAGGTATACTCATATTTTTAGATCATAAACATCCATACACATATCCAATTATTGGCACAATATGCATAAACATTGAAAAATGAACTAATGCAGTAGAAAGGCTTAGACTAACTATCACAACGACTCATAATCAACAAGCTACTAATAGTATGAACCGAAGATGAATCAATGTCTTCAACACTTCACCATTAATATGAATGAACATGAAACTAACATTTGAGAATCAAAAACAGGAAACCATAACACTTTCAATCTCAACACAGAAATTCACCAAATTAGTGACCTAGGTATGTTCAGGATCCTAGGTATGTTCAGGATCATCATGGAAAAAATAGGCCCTTAAGTGGCAAAAAATTCAGAAAAATCAGAGTTAGGCAACTTGACGTAAAAATTTGAATAATTTATCTATGTTATTTCAAAAATATGTAAGAATAGAATCTACAGCAAATTGAATGTAGTTTTTAAACTAATAAGTTTATTTTTAAAAAAAAAATCTATTTGGTGAAAATTTGAAATTTCAATGCAGTGTTACTTAAATTTCAGGGAAAAACTAAGAAGTAGGTGTATGTCTGGCCACCCTAACCACAATAAAATGATAATATTTTTTTATAATATTTTAGATATAAGTAGAGGACTCATTTCTCGATGTGATGCACAATTTTTTGTAATTTTTTTCCAAGTAAATAATTTATTATGAATTTATTATTACAAATTTTAAAAAATATAAAAAATTGTATGTCTAACCACCTTAACTTGGTCAAGACTTCATGAAATTCAAATTATTTTTTTAATCCTATAGTATGCGAAGCATAGAATGTGATGCATTTTTTGGATTCAAAAAATGTGATACCGTTTGAAAGCTATAGATGTTTTTCAATCAGCCTATCAATCAGGACTTTAGTCATAATTCAAATAGAAAATGAATAATAATAATTTATTAAATTCAAAGTAAAGCATAATTTATATTGGTAGAAAGCTGAGAATCTCCTTTAAAAACTCTTTTTGTTTCATCAATTTTGGGTAAAAAAAAAGTCATCAACCACATACCCATCATATTGCCACTTTTTGGCCCATCATGATCCTACACATACCCACCTATAAATATTAATTTCTCCAACATTTTCTCAACAATCTCCAGTTCTTCCTCTCCTAAAACTAACTCCTAATGACTCACTTCTATTCTCCTAAAATTTGAATTCTCCCTTTACAAGTGAGAAACCACCATCTTTTTATAGATGTTACATTGCAAATCAGTGGCCAAGATTGAATCCAATTCAAGGGCCCAAATTTAATCAACATTAAATATTTGAAGTACATTGAATTTTGGTAATACATGCCTCCTTTACATTCAATCAGGTGATTTGGTTACATATTTGACCCATAGAGAAACAAATATCCCCTTCGTCGATTTTCATGATCAACTCCTTATTGGAGAAGTGAAAACAACATCCTTTATAGTCCTCTTTAAAATCACCTTTCCAACTAGTAGGCACAAATTCTCATGTAGATTTGCATTGAATATTGATATTTTCCATCATGAATAAGGCCTTGCACCAATCCATATGCATGTTCATCTTGACCATTTAATTAATTTACTCCTCCCTTCAATATATGGCACAGTTTCATATGTTGGTCCTTTAATGATTTGATCCTTTATCCCTCCAAGCACATTGAGAAGCACCTGTGTCATAAAATATCATAATTTAAACCTCTAGAAATGATAAATTAAAATATATCAATTTACAGTCCATCAAGAAATTTTCATTTTTCGAAAAACTTTCCATATTAAGAAATTTTCCATTTTAAGAAAATTCCATGTCGAGAAAAAAATCCATTTTGGGAAAAAAATTGATTTTGGGAAAAAAATGATTTTGGGAAAACTTCCAATTTTGAAATTTCCATTTCAAGAAAGTTTCTTGAAAGTTTCTATTTCAAGAAACTTTCCTTTTCAAGAAATTTTCCATTTTGAGAAATGGATTTTTCAAGGGATTTCAGTTTTGAGGGGATTTGACTTTTGAAGGTCAAAGCAATGCAGAAGTGGGAGGGTTCGATGTCGGTGAGTGAAATTTCCACTTTTGAGGGAATTGGACCACTGTGGGCCAGAGCAATGCGGAAGTCGAAGGGTCCAACACCTGTCAATGCCATACCTACATAGAATTTCTGCAAAGGCCCAATACTTAGTTATTTTTGGATTTATCTATTTGGGCACGTAGGGAAATGATGATTCCAAGGCATGAATCACAACACACTTTAAATTTTCATGGAATGATCAATACAAGAAAAGTGAATACAAAAGCCACTAGGTTAGAATTCAAACAATTCTGTGCCATAAAACAATGTGGATGGAACGACATCCCACACCCGGCCTTCTACAACCAATTTTTTGTAATATTTTAAAACTTAGTCATTTTGGATCTAACTTATTTAGGCATGTGGAGACTTGGATATTAAAGGCACTAAATGTTCAATACTTAAATTTTTCACCCATTTCTTGAGTTGCATAAAACCCAACTACAAAAGCTGGAGATTTGCGGGTTGGAGCAATGTGGAAGCTGGAGGGTCCAGCGTTGATCGACGATGTACCCACATAGAATTTCCACAAATTCATAACACATAGAAAATTTGAGTTTTATTAATTCAAGCACATGGGAGAATGGGTAGGATGAGTGCTTAGACCTAATAATTGATGATCTTTCCCATTTTAAGAAATACGAAAAATGTGATTGTAGAAGCCGAGGGGGTCCAACACCGGTTGATGGCATACTTGCATAGAATTTTCGCAAAGCCATAACACTTAGTGAATTTGAGTTTTATCAATTCAATCAGATGGGATAATGGGTAGGATGAGTTCCTATACCTAATACTTGATGTTTTTCCCATTTTAAGAAATACGAAAAAATGCAACTACGAAAGCTGGGGGGTCTAGTGCTAGTCGACGATATACCTGCATAGAATTTCTACAAAACCATAACACTTAGAAAATTTGAATTTTATCAATTCAAGCACATGGTAGAATGGGAAAGATGAGTTCCTAGACCTAATACTTGATTATTTTTCCCATTTTAAGAAATATGGAAAATGCGACTACAGAAGTCGAGAAGGTCGAATGTTGATTGAAGGCATACCCTCATAGAATTTCCACAAAGCCATAACACTTAGAAAATTTGAGTTTTATTAATTCAATCACATGGGATAATTGGTAGGATGAGTACCTAGACCTAATACTTGATGATTTTTTCCATTTTAAGAAATGTAGAAAATGCGACTGCAGAAGCCAGGGGGCTCCAATGTCGATTGATGGCATACCCGCACAAAATTTCCCCAAAGCCATAACACTTAGCAAATTTGAGTTTTATAAATTCAAGCACATGGGAGAATGGGTAGGATGAGTTCCTAGACCTAATACTTGATGATTTTTCCTATTTTAAGAAATGCAAAAACTGTGGCTATAGAAGCCGAGGGGTTTCAATGCCAGTCGATGGCATACCCGCATAAAATTTCTACAAAAGGCTAAAACCTAGACTTTTAGTGCAAATTGACTTAGCATGTAGTGAAAACATTAGGCAAAGTCCAAGGCTAAATTATTATAAGTTAAATTCACTAGTGAATCATCACGCAAACAAGGAAAATGACCCCAAAACCCAAAATATAAAACATAATGACTATCCAAAGGGAAAATTCATGCAGACCAGCAAGCACCAAATATGACCAAACCCAAAGTAAAATCGAGCAGCTGGAGAGGGAAAAGCAAAAGGAGGGGGTCCCTACTTTCAGTGGGGTGTGTGTGCAAAATGCACAATAGGGTTAAGTGTATAGGGTATAGGGATTAGGGTTTAGAATATTGGGTATAGGTTTGAGGGTATTGGGTTTAGGATTAAGGTTTTAGGGTTTAGGGTTTAGAGTACAAGGTTGAATGTAGGGTTTAGGGTTTAATTATAGGGTTGAGGGATAATGTTCATGGTTTAGGTTATAAGTTTGGGTGTATAGGGTATAGGGATGAGAGTTGAGGGTGTAGGGTTTAGGGTTTAAGGTATAGTGTTGAGGGATAGTGTTTAGGGTTGAGGGTATATAATTAAGTGTATAGGGTATAGGGATTAGGGTTTAATATATTGAGTATAGGTTTGAGGGTATTGGGTTTAGGGTTGATGGCTTAGGGTTTAGGGTTTAGGTAATAAGGTTGAATGTAGGTTTTAGGGTTTAAGTATAGGGTTGAGGGTGAAGGTTAAGTGTATATGGTATAGGGATTAGGGTTTAGGATATTAGGTATAGGTTTTAGGTTATAGGGTTGAGGGTATAGAGTTGTGGGATAATGTTTAGGTTTTAGGGTATAAAGTTGAGGGTATGGGGCAGAGGGATGAGGGTTTAGGGTGTAAGGTTTAGGGTTTAAGGTATAGGGTTGAGGGATAGTGTTTGATGTTGAGGGTATAGGGTTAAGTGTATAGGGTATAGGGATTATGGTTTAGAATATTGGGTATAGGGTCAAGGGTATTGGGTTTAGGATTGAGGGTTCAGGGTTTAGGGTTTATAGTACAAGGTTGAATGTAGGGTTTAGAGTTTAAGTATAGAGTTGGGGGATAATGCTCAGGGTTTAGTTTATAAAGTTGAGTGTATAGGGTATAGGGATGAGGGTTAAGGGTGTCGGGTTTAGGGTTTAAGGTATAGGTTTAAGGGTTGAGTGATAATGTTAAGGGTTGAGGGTATAGGGTTAAGTGTATAGGGTATAGGGATTAGGGTTTAGGATATTTGGTATAGGGTTGAGGGTTTAGGGTTTAGGGTTTAGGTTATAAAGTTGAATGTAGGGTTTAGGGTTTAAGTATAGGGTTGAGGGTTGCAGGTTTATGATTGAGCCTGGATAATTTTTAGGGTTGAGGTTCAAGGTTAAGTGTATAGGGTATAGGGATTAGGGTTTAGGATATTGGGGTATAGGGTTTATGGTATATGGTTTAGGGTATAAGGTATAGGGTTAAGGGTCGAGAGAGTAGGATTTAGGGTATAGAGTTCAAGGATAGTGTTTATGGTTTAGGGTATAAGGTTGAGGGTATAGGGTATAGTGATGAGGGTTGAAGGTGTAGGGTTCAGGGTTTAAGGTATAGGGTTGAGGGTTGAGGGATAGTGTTCAAGGTTGAGGTTATAGTGCTAAGTGTATAGGGTATAGGGATTAGGGATGAGGGTTGAGAGTGTAGGGTTTAAGGTTTACAGTATAGGGTTGAGAGTTTAGGGATCATGTTCAAGGTTGACAATATAGGGTTGAGTATATAGGGTATAAGGATTAGGGTTTAGAATATTGGGTATAGGGTTGAGGGTATTGAGTTTAGGATTGAGTGTTTAGGGTTTAGGGTACAAGGTTAAATATAGGGTTTAGGGTTTAAGTTAGTGTTGAGGGATAATGTTTAGGATTTAGGTTATAAGGTTGAGGGTATAGGGTATAGGGATGAGGGTTGAGGGTGTAGGGTTTAGGGTTTAATGTATAGGGTTGAGGGTATAGGGCTAACTATATAGGAAATAGGGATTAGGGTTTATGATATTGGGTATAGGGTTGAGAGTATTGGGTTTAGGGTTTAGGGTTTAAGTATAGGGTTAAGGGTATAAGGTTAAGTGTATAGGGTATATGGATTAGGGTTTAGGATATTGGGTATAGGGTTTAGGGTTTAGGGCTGAGGATATAAGGTATAAGGTTAAGGGTTGAGAGTGTAGGGTTTATGGTTTAAGTATAGGGTTGAGGGTATAGAGTTGAGGGATAATATTTAGGGTTTAGGGTATAAAGTTGAGGGTATAGAGTATAGGGATGAGGGTTGAGGGTGTAGGGTTTAGGGTTGAGGGATAGTGTTCAAGGTTGAGGGTACATGGTTAAGTGTATAGGGTATAGGGATTAGGGTTTAGAGTATTGGGTGTAGGGTTGAGGGTATTGGGTTTAAGATTGAGGGTTTATGGTTTAGGGTACAAGGTTGAATTTAGGGTTTAGGGTTTAAGTATGGGGTTAAGGGATAATGTTCAGGGTTTAGGTTATAAGGTTGAGGGTATAGGGTATAGGGATGAGGGTTGGGGGTGTAGGGTTTAGGGTATAGGGTTAAGTGTATAGGGTATATGGATTATGATTTATGATATTCGATATAGGGTTTGGGAGATTGAGAGTGAGGGAGAGAGAGGGAGAGAAAGAGAGAGAAGTGAGAGGGAAGGAGAGAGAGAGAGAGAGAGAGAGAGAGAGAGAGAGAGAGAGAGAGAGAGAGAGAGAGGGAAGGGGAGAAGAGAGAGGGAGAGAAGAGAGATGGAGGGAGGTAGAGAAAGTAGAGAGGGAAGGTAGGTGGGAGGGGAAGAGAGGGGGAGATAGAAATTAGAGGGAAGGAGAGAGAGAGAGAGAGAGAGTTTAGAGAGAGAGGAGGGAGAGAGAGAGGGAGAGAGGGAGGGAGTTGGAGAGAGAGGGAGAGAGAGGAAGGAGGGAGGGAGAGGTAGAGATGGAGAGAGGAAGATAGAGAGAATTATATAGGGAGAGAATGGTGAGATAGAGAGTAAAGAGGGGGGAGGAGGGAGGGAGAGTTAGAGATGGATATATATATATATATACATTGAAATGTGGAAAAATAGATTGGTGGGATCAAAATAAGGGTTATGACCTCAATTAGGGACCTATTTCTATCTATTTCATTAGGAAATGAGATCCACACAATGAGAGGACTATTAACCTTGAGGTGAGTCAAGTCAAAGTGTGAATCTATTGATTTCCTTTTTTTGCAAGGATATGGGTCTTGATTAAACAAAAATTTTGGGAGAAAGATTAAAAATAGAAAACTAACTCAAAAATTCAACCTACAACTTGGATCTTGAAGATTAAGCTCAATAATAATGGAACCAAAAATCAAATTGCAGATTTTAGAGGGGTAAGAAGGTATGTACCAGTCACCAAAAGTGCTATGCTAAAGCTGAGTTGGGACTCATTTTCCTAGGGGTGAATGGGTCCTAGTTTAGGGTTTTTCTGTAGTTTTTAGGAGTCTTTGCAATAGGTTTGAATCTCTTATTTTTCCTAGGTTTCAAGTTTGGAGTGCCAAAATAAATTCTGCAATTGAGTTTTCATGAGATGACAACTTTCTTGATAACTTCTGCAACTTTGACAACTTCTCCAATGTTTCTCACCAAGAGATCTTCAAGATATCTTCCACCTAAATCTAAAAAACACAAACCAAGAGGGAGAAATGTTTTATTTGTGGTGAATGGGGGTTTTCCTTGGTCAAACCCCATTTTGGTAATTAAACCTTGTAATGAAATAATGAAACATGAAGGAATGATGAATGAACAAACCAATGTAATAACTCACCAAACCCTTGGATGAACCTTAGGAATATAAATTTGAAACTAGCATGAAATGGGAACAATGGATGTGGATCTTGATCTTGAAACTTGATTTGAAACAATGCCTTGAGTGCTTGAATGGATCATGAACACTACATCAACATATTAGGTCCAATAACATGCATGATGCAAGAAGGATTTGATATGACAAAAGGATCTTGATTTTTGCAACAATTCTTCAATAAATTTTCTCTTGAATGCCTTGAAATGCTCTTGATCTCATTAAATTTCTATAGGAATGCTCACTTGAAAATTCTAGGTGAAACATAGTGAAATGACCTTATATTTATAGGCATGTAACATTAATTTCCCAAAATTCAAATAACACAAGCCAACATATGAATATAGATTTGAAATCATTAAAATACCACCAAAAACATAATTTAAATTTAGGTTGGTGATCCCACAATACTGGTTTACAATTTTTGGCCAAACTGGACACTAAAATATTTTTTTCTAACTAAATCTTCACTTTCGGGCACCTATAGCGGCTAAACCGTGAGGAATTTGAAGATGATGCAAACTAGTTATTTGTGACATTTTGTCTGTAGATTCTAAATATATTTTTTTCAAAAAATTTGGAATCATATTGTACATTTTTTTCCATCTCCTTCGAAAACTAGTTTTTTTCAGTAAACAACATTTTTAAGGAGTGACACTCACCATATAATGCATAACTTTTTTTCCATGAAGGATAAAATTCTATTTTTTTAGAATTTAGATTTGTAACTATGATATCTAGTGCTTCCAATTGGTTTCATGGTGTTTTATTGAAAATTATTTCCTTAATCAAATTTTGAAGTCAAACCAATTACAATTCGACATAGGAGAACTGTATAACGTGTAACTTTTTTTTGTATGTATCGAAATTCAATTTTTTTTTATCAAGGACTTCAATATCTAGTGCACTCATATTTTTCAAAAAAAAATTTATAATCTGTTATTTTTCCACATGTGTAGAACAAAGAGCTTGATTTTTGGTGAAAAACCTATGTTTAATAAAACTAAAAAACAAATACATAATAAAATAAAAACATATTAAAATTATATTCGTTGGATAGCTCGTTCTAAGGACTACCATCATCTAGTTGGGTCTATGAAGTCTCCTCCATTTCCATCCTCAACCTGAGCTTTGAAGCACAAAATTCTGGACTTTTTTGGTGCCTGAGGGGGAAAAGGGGGGTTCGAGCAAACCAAGGGGGTTCGCTCAAACCCCCTTTCCACAAGCCCTTTTTTTGGCTTTTTGTTGGGAATGGTGGGCCCCATCATTAAATGGGTTCACTTGAAGGGGGGTTCTATTGAACCCCCTTTTGATTCACTCGAACCAAGAGTTCGTTCGAACCCCCAAAAACTATTTTTTTTTGCATGGGGTCATTTTTTGCAACTTTTCCTTCCTCACGGTAATTGTAAACCACTTTTGTGGGTTTACCTAGGTCCTAGGTCTAAGTGAGGACCCATTCACCCATGGGTGAATGGGTCCTAGGTCACTTACCTAGAACACACATTACTCAATGAGAAGTGTTATGTTATGGCATTAATGAATGCCAGGTTTTCCTCTTTAGAAATTGCAATTAATTAGGCTTGGATTTGAATTAAAGGGGACAATTAAGGAAAATTAACCTCAATTAATTAATAAAGCCCTAAATAAGTGTGAAAGTGTAAAGGTACGCTCTACAACACTAAAAATAAGGCACGATTAAGTCCATTTTATTTAATAGGGCCCTAAACTTAATGTGAAATTGTAAAATACACATTACAACACTAAATTAAGGAATCATTTAGTTTATTTTAATATTAATTCTCAAATTAAGTGTGAAAAGGGATAATTTTTCTTACACTACATATATATAGAGAGAGAGAGATAATGGTGCTCAATAGAGAGTAAAGAGGGAAGGAGAGAGTGAGAGAGAATGGGAAAGAGAGGAGGAAGGTGGGGAGATTGAGAGAGGGGGAGAGAGAGGGAAGGAGGGAGGAAGAGGTAGAGATGGAGATAGAGAGAAGTATATAGGGAAGGAGAGATAGAGAGGCATAAGTAGAGAGAGAATGGTGAGATATAGAGTAGAGAGAAACAAAGAGGGGAGGAAGGTTAGGAGATTGAGAGAGAGGGAGAGAGGGAGAGAGAGGGAAGGAGTAGGGGAGAGGTAGATATGGAGAGAGAGATAAATAGAGAAGTATATAGGGAAGGAGAGATAAAGAGGGGGGAGGAGGGAGGGAGAAGTAGAGAGAGAGAGAGAGGTGGGAAGATTGGGAGAGAGGGAGAAAGCATAAAGGAGGGAGAGGGAGAGATGAAGAGAGGAAGATAGAGAGAAGTATATAGGGAAGGAGATATAGAGAGGGAAAAGTAGAGAGAGAATGGTGAGATAGAGAGTAGAGAGGAAAGGAGAGAGTGAGAGAAATATGGAGAGAGAGAGAGAGGAGGAGGAAGTTTGGGAGATTGAGAGAGGAGAGGCTAGGAGAGAGAGGGAGAGAGAGGGAAGGAGGGAGGGAGATGCAAATATTGAGAGAAAGAGAAAGAAAGAAGTATATAGGGAAGGAGAGATAGAGAAGGGGGAGGAGGGAGGGAGAAGTAGAGAGATAGAGAGAGAGGGAGAGAGAGGTGATAGAGAGAGAATTGATATAAAGAGAGAGGAGGGAAGTGAGATAGAGAGAATGAGAGGGGGAGAGAGGGGGAAGGAGGAAGGTGGAGAGATTGAGAGAGAGGAGGGAGGGAGAGGAGGAGAGAGGATAGGTTAGATAGAGAGAAGTAGAGGAAGGTGGGTGAGAGAGAGAGAGAGAGAGAGAAAGAGCAAGGGGAGTGAGAAGACAGAGGTGAGAGAGAGAAGTATAGAGGGAAGGAGAGAGAGGAGGAAGGTTGGGAGATTGAGAGATGGAGAGAGAAGGAGGAGGGAGAGGGAGAGAGAGATAGAGAGAGAGATGGAGAAGTATATAGGAATGAGGAGACAAAGACGAGAAGCAGGAGAGAGGGAGAGAGGTGAGAGGGAGAGGGAGAGAGAAAGATGGAGAGAGAGAGAGAATGGTGAGATAGAGAGTAGAGAGGAATAGAGAGTATGAGATAAAGCTGAGGGATGGAGAGAGTGTGAGAAAGAGAAATAGAGAGGGAAGGAGGAAGGTTGAAGATTAAGAGAGGAGAGAGATATAAGGAATGAGGAAGGATAGGTAATAGGATAGATAGATAGAGAGAGAGAGAGAGAGAGAGAAGTATACAGGGAAGGAGAGATAGAGAGGGAGGAGAGGAGAAACAGAGAGAGGGATATAGGGGAAGGAGAGAGAGGTGAGAGAGAGGAGGGAGGGAGAGAGACAGAGAGAAGTAGAGAGGGACAGAGGGAGGGACAAGGGAGAGAGAAGTGTGATATCTAGAGAAAATGAGAGGGGGGAAGGAGGAAGGTGGAATAGATTAAGAGAGAGGAGGGAGGGTGAGATTGGAAAAGAGGGATATGTTAGATAGAGAGAAGTAGAGAGGGAAGGTGGGTGGGATGAAGGGGGGGAGAGAGAGAGAGAGAGAGGTGGGTGGAAGGAAGAGAGAAAGGGAGAGATAGAGAAAATTAGAGAGGGAAGGAGGGAAGGAGAGAGAGGTGAGATAGATAGAAGTATAGAGGGAAGGAGAGAGTGTGAGAGAGAGATCTAGAGCATAAGGGATAAATAATGAGTGAGATAGAGAGAGAAAGATGATACAACTTGTTGATTACTAAAATTTTACATGTTGATTATTGAAATTTAACATGCTGATGATTGAAATTTGGTTGTCTAAAAAGTTATAAGATCTAAAAACTAGAATTTGTGTTATAACTCCTAGAGATCCGAAACCACTCTCAAACATCCTGAAACTATATACATGAAATATAAATTAAAGTATAAGAAAGTAAATGTCAACTTATAATTTAAGTTGCATTTCATGTATATAGTTTCTCTGAAAGATAACAAGAAGAAAGAGAAAGAAAAAGAAGAAATAAATTCAATGCAAATCAAAACATTGTCAATGCATTAAAAAATGTGCATTTTTTAAAATTCAAACCATAACGTGAGCACATTTTACTATAACTCACTCGTGTTTTTGATATTTCAGGATGAAAAAGTGGAGTGGCCACTTTTTGGCCTCCCATCTTTGTGCACCCACCCACATATTTATAATTCCACAAGAATATTGTATTCTTAAATCAATGATAGTATTAATGTGACTATAAACTTATATATAATAATACAAGAACAATTTATATGAGTGGCTATGATGGTGTAATTATTCTCAAGTGTCCATGTTCAATGAAACAAATTTAGTAAGTCAGTATGACTATACAAATTATTTTGAGAAGTTTAAATTTATGAAATTCTTGTGAAACCTAGAAAATAATTCCATCTGCATTATTATACTTAGTTCTCAAGATTGTGAATAGTCTATAAAAGAAAAGAGATATTTTTCAATAAGATTGAATTCATTCTTGTGTATTTGTATTATTGAATATGTGTTGTGGAATCACTATCGACATCCAATCTGAGATAGAGGTGTATGTGAACATACGACCACATATGACTACATTTTTTAAAAATATTTGGTCAAAGTAATGCAAACTCATTGCTTACATTATCAGTTCACCATATCTAATTTATTGTATTTTAATAAAATGTACCATGCATAGCTAAAGGGTATCTAGAGGTTGTTTGATAGATTTAATACATTAGTACATGCATGCACTAGTTCTCAATGGATCAATGAACTTGTAATTTTCCAAGATATACCACTCTTGTGAAGGGTAGGGCCACTTCCAGTAGGAAGGTGTGCAAGAGACTATTGGTCTGTGGTTGGAGGAAAAGCTCTTGAGTGATGTTTTCCCTATGGTAGTTGATTTTTGAAGACCTGGATTATCAGAGACAACATTCTTGATTCCTATTATTGTGATATTATTAATGTACTAAATTAATCTCGTCCAAAGATGATAACAATGTAGTTACATTTTTGTAAGTTATGAACTTGGATAAATAAGTTGTAAACATGACTTTTATACGAGCTTGTATTATTGTGTACTTGAATGTACTCAAACAAGAGAAATGAATAGTTCAATTATGTATCATTTTTTATTATGTATCTTTGCATATTGTATGAAAAGGAAAACTATACAATTAATTTATTTATACTTTATCTCAAAAAAAATGGTGTTTTAAATTAAACAGACCAGATTGGGTTTGTTACATAGTTTATCTTGACCTAGTGATAAATAATGTGGGTCAAGTATACATTGGGTATATCTACTAATTTTTGTAATCATGCTACATTTTAATTAGTTTAAAACCCTATTAAGGGTACTTTGGGAATACCCTCTTGGGTTTAAGCTCAACCTAAAGTGCAAGAGAGATAACCCACTAATTTTTATTGGCCTTTTACTCTTCTTAGTTTGTTGATGAACCCCTATTTACCTTCTTGATGACAAATCCTTAGTGCTAAAGGTAAAAAATGTTCTAGGATTTTAGACTTATGATTTTGGGACCCAACAAGCCACATCATTTTTTGGTATTGTTTGACCATGGAATTAAATGTGCATGACATTTTATACTATAATTATCATGTTTAGTTATGTTTTAAAACATGGTTAGAAAATAATTTATATCTCTTGTGGAAATTAAATATTTAATTAGTATAGATGTGATTTATATATGATATTCAATGGAGTGAATGTTACAATTGGAGGTTGAAATATTAACTTATGTGAGTAGTTATTTCCCTTTACATGCTTGTCATTTCCTTACATGTGTAGATTCAATCTTGTATGTTAAAATAAACATGTGATTTTATAGATAATAAGGTCTTTGAGACTTCTTGTTCGGAAAATGAAGAGTTTATACACACTCAAGAACTTGGCTCAAGATACTTTTGAATAGTGTGCAAAATGAGTAAACCATGCTTTATTTTTTAAGGATTTTCTAGGCTTGTCTGGGCATATCTCTTTCTTGTTTTGGCTTTTTGTGCCTCATTTCTTGTCATTTGTGATGAAAAAATATTGTTGCATGTTTAGAGTGCTTAAAGGCATTTAAGAGATCCTTCATTGTGCTTCAAGGTTAAATTTTAGGCCTTTGAGAAGCCTACATCCTTTGCTTGTATGTTGATCACATATTTTACTAGTGGTGACCTTTTTGTTAATAGGGGTGACTTAGACAAGCTCCCTATTGTACTAGTGGCAACCTAGGAAAGCCTATGGATGACCTAAATTGGCAATATGGGTGACCTAGTAAAAAAAGTGCCAACCCTTGGTTAGTAGGTAATTATTGCACTTTCTCAAGAAAATTAAATGAGAATTATTCCTTGGGGTCTTGCTTGCTTGCCTAACATTTGAGTTTGTATTGGTACTTGTGTACTTTGGGAGTTATTGCACTTTATTTTTGGAGTCATATCTAGTGTTAAGATGACTAGCCTAGAGTGTGTTGATGAGACTTTAGGTTCCCCTATCATTCTAGTGAGTGTGTACATTATCTTTGGATTTGAATGCTAGCCCCACATCCTTGTTGATGTGTGGTTGTCTCATTTTGAACCACTTAAGGGTTGAGATGATGTCATTCTCTCATCCCATTCTTGGCTTGGAGAGCAATGGAGATCATGGTCTTAGGCCTAATCGTCAAAGCTAGAGAATCTTTACCTCGTCACAATGTTGCCACATTAACCATGACCCATGATTAAGTAATTCTTCCACTTATGTCGCCATGCTTGGTGCACTAGTGTTGTGTCTTGTTGCATTGTCTTCTGATATCTCAAGCACATAAGTGCAATGTGGCATGTTGGTGTCACATTTGTGCTATAAAAAAATGTCTGTTCATTAATGTCTTAGGACAAAACTTGGGACATTAAAAACTTCATAAATTATGAAAAAAACTCATTCCTATAATTTTAGAACAACCCAATTTAAATTTCACTATACCATATTCAATGTCCGCTAAAATATTAAATGATTCAAAATTATAAATAAAAAACACTATTTATTAACTTTTGAAATCAATTACTTACAATTGTTTATGAGCATTCTTACTTTACTTTAAATATAATAAAAATAATACAATATTAAGAAAATGTTTAAGAGTGATAAAAAGACATACTCACAAAATTTGACTACATGGAACTTCCACATTTCCATCGCAAGGTCACTATCCAATAGGCCTTCTTTTGATCTCGTGGATGTTAAAAGTCTTCTATTCTATTCATATACATATACATATGACCCCAACTCTTTAACCTTAAATATTGTATTATTAATACTTAATTAGTTAATTTATGATGGGGTTTTATACAAACGTGTTATTTATATATTTAGAAAGTCAAAAGAACATTAAAAACATGTAAAGAAGGGAGTAAATTTGATGGTACGAAACTGTTGAAAGCACGTGCTAAAAAGGTTAGGCTTTCCGGCCGTGTCTAAGTTATCCCCTGCAATGCGCGTCCGCAACAAACGGAAACCACGCTGAAAATAATGACCGAATTGCTCGCCGACAGTTTAACCAAAATGCCGCCATGTGAATAGCCGCCCTCCTTTTGCCCGCCCTACACATGTCCTATCCAAATTAAATCAAGCACGTGCCTGACAACTTTATTGACTCAAGTATTGACGTATACGGCGCCGTATATCTTGCTTTTAAAATTGCCCAAAAGTTTAAAGACCCTTCAAAGGTGTTACTAACTGCTTTCCACGTTGCGTCTAAATATAGATACCTTTTGAATTAGTGACGGCACCCACGTGGTTGGAAAACATTATCTAGATGTATGGCCTAGCACTATAGGGCAATGAAAACATTATCTTAGGAGATCAATATTTTACATGGGGATATGAAAACAAACCTATATAAAATGTGAGTAAATTAGAGTGGATATTATCATAATGGTATTAATTGTTTTAAAAATATGATTTGTCAATGGGCTTTTGGTTTGCTGGTGAACTTGAAAGGTTCTAAATGAGCCCACCGGGGATCAAGTCTTGTTGAGCTTCAAGGCTTTGACACGTTAAAAGGGATGAGGCTGACATTGACAATATTTTAAAGTATCAAAATAGAGATGTTGAATTGACGAGTGTAAATGAGAACTATTATGATTTGAATTATATATCAACTTTTATTGAAAATCATGTCATTTGTATATTTATCATTACTTAAAGATGATCTAATCAAAATGAATCCAAAATTAAAAAAATTATATTTTTCACCATTATAAAATGTGATAATATGCTACCCTTTAAGCTATAGCACCTTCTCTAATAACAAAATATTGAAAAAAAAAAAACAAACAAACAAACAAAAAAAACAAAATTCAATTTGATAATTTTACTTTATTATAATCGAAACATTATTCAAGAAAAATTAGAAAAAAAATAACGACGAAAACAAGGTTATTCAAAGATTTAGAAAATAATAATTACTTCCAATTAAAAAAAATTAGAAAATAAAGTGGGAATAGAAAGGAAAATGTTTTGGAAGTGAGTCATCATCTTTTGTCCTAGGGAAAGATACGATTCTTATCACAATTATGATTTCTTAAAACTAACTGGCAGGCATTCCCCCGTGTTTTGCGCCATACACCGTATAGGACTCAAATTCTCCTCGTCGGCCGTGATGCCTTCAGATATTTAATTATATTCAATTTCTAAGATTAAGATTAATGTAATATTTGCTTAGATCAATAATTAAAAAGATTGGCGGTTGGGCGAACAAGATCTCTAAACAGTTTAGGAATTTCTTATTCATTTCCTGAATTAAATTATTAAAATTGATCAATATTTCTATTTTAGTTGAAATTCCAGCGAAAACAAAATATATTAAATTTAGATAAGTTAAAAAACTTTTAAAAAGATTATTTAAAAAAAATGATTATATTTTTGAATTGATCTTTGAATTACTTTTTACATTTTAATGATAGACTTTTCAATATGATGTGAAATTATGATGTGCTATCAAAATTCAATCATGTAGTTTTCAAGTCAAAATTATTGAACCATATTTGATGAGTAGTGGTTCACATGAACCCACCTCTCATAAGAATGAATAGTTCATTTATCACTTATTTCATCTAGTTGATGTTAACATAGGTGAAACATTGGACTTTCCCGAAAAGTCACCCATCCCATTGTCACCCATCTCATTTATAAAATCTCAGCATTGCGCCTTATGAACCATTCATTATAAACTCCTTTAAATTCATTGATCTAAATAAATATATATATATATATTCAAAAACCAATCTTCGAAATATTAAACTTAAAAATGTAATTTAATTATATTTTTCTAAAATGAAATATAACAATTTTCATCCATCGATTTACCCCGCGAGAAACGGTGAAGATAAGGTAGGGGGTACCATTGTCAACGACGGCTCTCTTGTCTTAAGAGGCGGCACAAGCAAGCAAGCATGTGAAAAGGCGGCTATATTTTCTATTGCCTCACAATAATTCAAACTAGGCGTGCAAGCCAGTTAGGCCATTCACACAGTTGGTGACATTTATATCTAGTGCTGTTTAGCTTGAGAAGCTCTTTAAATAAAATAAACCTTGTTTATGCCTATTCTCGACGTAATGAAAACTCCTCTGCAACTCCTCGCCGTCCCCATCGCTCACCAACCCCTTCTCATTTAGCGTAAAGATAAACAGATTTCATGGCGTCAATGGACGGAATCAATGAACAACACAAATATCTGTAAATTTATATGTGCATGTACAGTTAAATCAATGAAATCAGTCCAGTTAAAAATGGAAAGTTGCTGAATCGAGTTCTTTTACGGAAGCGACACGTTTTTATCCCCCTACAACGGATTTAGAAAAGCTTCAGAAAAGGAAGCGTTGAAAATACCTATAACAAAAAGATAAAATCGAATAAATTTGTATCCGTTCCTCATCATCGTTTATTTTATATACATTATAATTTGTTTGAATTCCGAATCTCACAGGATTTCTGAAACAGGAAAAAAAATCGCATCAAAAAACCAGCGCTACCAAAATGCCTAACTAATTACAAAATAAATGAGTCGATCCGGACGATTAGCGGTGAGATTCTTCCTCAACGGGCGGCGGAAGGTTGAGATCGAAGAGCGGCGGAATCTTCTTCGCCGAAGGAGGCTCCGCTTCCGTTTCGGCATCTACAACAAGTGACGAGGATTCAGAGTCGCTTTGACCAGTTGTCGTCACAACTTTATCCATCTTCTTGCAAAAAGTCTGCCTATTATCGGAAAAATCGACATCCCCTCGGGCACCAGAAAACAAGAAAGGCTCCTTATCAGGTGAAGCGTGAGAAGGATGGAAAATAGAAAAGGAGGCACCATGTTTTATAGCAGAGCACGCCTGGAACTCTGGTGTGCTGTTTTGCTCGGCAAAGGAGGAGCAATAAGTGAAATTAATTTTGGCCCTCGGACCTCTCAAGGAAATCGCCGCAGCGTCATAAGCCCTGGCGGCTTCCTCAGCGGTACTGAAAGTGCCGAGCCAAACTCTCTGTTTTCTGGCAGGATCTCTGATCTCTGCGGCGTAGCGCCCCCAGGGTCTCTTCCTCACTCCTCTGTAACGAACTTGTAAGCCATCCGTTCTGGGAGCCATCGTGACTGAATTACAGCAGAAATGAAGAGAAGGAAAGGCTAGTGCCGGTTGTATTACTAGTGGCCCCCTTGTTATTTATTTATATAGGCAGAGGGAGAAAAGAAAATGTGAAAAGGAGTGGAAGGGCTTCAAGGCACCGCTCGCCGACAGTTTTCACTGTAGGGAGCTGGTAAAGCTACCGATTGGCCCGCCGATTTGGAACAGGCCGCCTTTGCCGAGGACGTGACGGTAACGGCAATTCTCGTTAACCTTCACCGCTTTTGTTAAAAAACATTTAAGACATTTCGTCGTGGTTATTCAACTGTTAGGGTTTTCTGTCGGTTTGTTCAAATGTTCGGGAAGTTCAAGATTAAAGAATTGTCAAGGATTCATACATGCATACGATTGTATGTATTTTATATGTAAAATTATACGGGTCGGTGAGAGTAAAACAACCCTACGAACTATTTGTGGATTAATAAATTAATTTCAATTTGAAATTTTAGATATTTAAATAAGTTGAATATAATTAAATAAGATTATTGTAGACATTAAAATCTTTCACATGTTGCTTTAATAATATTCATTAATAATTAATTCATTTAATATTAATTAATATTTTTATCAATATTAAATTGATTGTTAAGGGGTTGCGTTTAATTTGCTAAAGTCTTCAGTTCTTATTATGGTGATTCAAGTTGAGATCCCAAAGGGATATCTAGTATGGAATTCTAAGTTGTGACTCTTGGTCTTCCATAGTTGGTTTTAATGTGGAAGTAGTTTCTAAATAAGTGAATTTCAAGTTGCAACTCTTGATCTTCCATAGGTGGTTTCTAGTGTGGTTACTCGAAAGGAGCTGATATTATTTGCATGGTTGTTGGTCTCATGTTGATACTTGTATGAGAAAAGTATTTGTAAACAATTGATACTACAAAAAATTAAATTGATTAAATCATTTTTATTATTTAATTAATTTAAATAAATTATTTTCCCGCAAATATTTAGAATAACAAAATAAATCCATTATTTGCAAGTATTTTTTTTAAAATGATTAAAACTAGTTAACTCATTGATCAAAATAGTCAGTAATGTCAATTAATTAAATTAAGACAATCTTTAAAAGATAAAAATTAGTTAACAAAGCATATTAAATCAATAAACTTATTGATAAAAAAAATAAAAATAATTTGATTAATTAAATAAATGAGCTAATAAGCTCTAATAATAGCCACCTACTCTTTACACCCACTTCACCTATAATGAGATAAACTCTTGAGCTATGATTAAATCTTAATCATTCATCCATTCATCAAAATCATATAAATTGAGTTCAAGTCCCTCTTTTAGTAGAATCTTAATCCTAGTTTTGAGCAAGTAGATGATGTCAAAGAAAAAAATGAACACTTAAGCATTCAAATCAAGAGCATATCCAATTCACACTCTATTAGAGGTTCACATGGTGTTAGAAAAAATAGTTTTATTATTGTTATTAATTATTAGCTTCTTTTTTTTCTTACACTTTGGCATGACTAGTGGGACTACCCTTTATCACTTATGTTTTGTTAAATTTTTGGTCAATATCAATAGTTGTTGTTGGAGTAGCAAATAATGATGCAATATTCAAACTACTACAAAGGAATCAATCACAATGCATAAGCCAATAACTATCACATAATGTGTGTAGAATACAATGATCACTCCTTGTTTATATAGGACAAGGAGGAGGTAGGAAGGTGAAACAAAAAGAGTGACTAATCCTCCAAGTGATATGATACATGTAGAACACTTGGAAAAAGTGTGAAGAAATGTCTCATATGTTTATGAGGCGAGACAACTAAACTACTAAGTGAACTTAAGCTAGTGTGAATATGACTACTAGGTGTAGGAACTAGATAAATGATAACTAGATGTATAAAGATATTTTTCACACTAACACCCCCCTTAAGTGATAATTTGAGAGTAAATCACTAAAAGATGAGTACTAACAACAAGGTTTAATGAGATACTCATGTACAAAATAAAAGTCTCTCACAAATAGAGTAAAAGAGAAAATCTAGTGGGAAAAAAATCCTCTCCAAAAAGGAGAACTATATACAAAGGAAAGAGGACTCAAGACCCCCCAAGGACAACTTCACCCAAAACAACTGGCACAACATAATATAGTGAGGTGATGCTAAAGGTTTAGTGAAGATGTCTACAACCTGGTCCTCAATACACAAATACTCTAATGATAGAACACCATCCTGTATAATTTGTCAAATGAAGAGAATATGAATCTTAATGTGCTTTGTTTGTTAATGCTTAACTAGGTTACATTAAATGTGAATGGAACTTTGGTTATCACACCAACGTATAGTATGATGACCAAATGGAAGACCAAACTCTGTTATTTTTTCAAAGCCATAGTACCTGCTAGCTAGGAAGAACTACTCCTAAATACTCAACCGAGCAATAGATGATAATGTACAATAACAATTTTTTTTCTTGCAAAACCATGCAACTAGACCAGAACCAAAAGAAAAAAAAAACTTGAAGTGCAATTATCAAAATCAACATCTCTTGCCCAAGCTAAGTTGGTGTATCCTACTACCTATGAAGCTCTTGGTGTGTACTAAATTCCAAAATGAGTGGTGACACTAATATACCTCAAAATATGCTTGGTTTCTTTCCAATGACTCTCATGAGGGTCATGTAAAAAATGAGAGACAAGCCCAATATCAAAGGTAATATTTGGATATTTATATACCAAATACAAAAGGCTAACAACTAAATATCTATACATAGTAGCATCAACACTAGGTGTGGTGCAAGTGATAGTCAAAGTGATAGTAAACTAGAATTGTATAGGTGTGGGCTTACAATCACTCATATGAAAGAAATGAAGCAAGTTAATGGAATGCTTCTACTAGTATATGGAAATTCCCTCAGTAGCCTAAAGAACTTGAAGACCAAGGAAGATATACAAAAGTCCAAGATCTGTCATGTCAAAGTGTGCCATCAAACTATGTTGAATATCTTAAATCATGGATGAGGAACTACTAGTAAGGATCAAGTCATCAACATATAAGACTAGTATCCAAATTTCATCTCCATGTTTTTGGATGTGAAATGTTTGATATGAGTGATAATGAGTGAAACCAGATGCAAGCAAGAAACCATCAATCTTCTCATATCAAGCCCTAGAGGCTGGTTTGATACCATACAAGGAACGATGCAACCTACAAACAAGTGAAGAATCCTGGACAAAACTTGGAGGGTAATCCATATAGATCTCCTCATGAAGAACACCATGTAGAAAGACACTCTTCACATCCATCTAATAAACATGCTATCTTTGTGATGCAACAATAGAAAGAACAAGGAAAACTAAATCCATCTTGGCTACATGGGAAAATTTCTTAGAGTGTGAACAATAACCTCAACTTGTGAAAAACCCTTTGCTATGTAAGACATGACTTGCATCTTTTAATAGAACCATCAACTGCATATTTGGTGTGGTACACCCACTTGTGTTGCACCATATTTATTCCCTTAAGACAAGTAGTTCTAAATCCCATGTATTACTCTTCATCAATGAAGAATACTCCTTTTCCATAGCATTGTCCCACTCTATTTAATATCAAAAGAATTTGGAAAACTCTATGGATCTAGAGATATAGCATGAATCAAAAGACTAGTGTCAAAAGTTTATGAACGAGTGGATCTAGAGGATGAAGGATCACCAACTAAAGAACCAACCTTCTCAACAACACCTCTAGCCCACTTGGGAAAACCATGAGTGGTATGAGGTGGTGGAAGTGGTCATAGTGGAGGTGGTGGTGATGAATCAAGGCCACAATTTTAAGTATCCTCAAGTACTAAGGTGCATCCTCATGAGATGAAGAAGGTGGAGTAGGTAGTGAGGAAAAATATGATGATGGAGGATTTATTTGTATGAAAGAATCATCTTGAATTGGAAATCTCTATTAAAGTGGATATCCCTAGTGATAGGATCAAATAACCTATAAGATTTTACATCCTCACAATAACCAACAAATATATATTTTTGAATTCCAACCATCTAGTATGAATTCCCAATCTCCACTACCAAATACCTTGTAGAAGGAAACATCAAGCTTGATTCTAGACCAAACCTCCTCTAGAGTAAGATTCTAAATTTCCTTATGGGGTGTGTAGTTTTGAATATAGTTGGAACAATTGATAGCTTCAGCCAAAAATGATGGGGCCATAAACCTAAACTTAAGCATACAATTTTCAATATCCTTTAGTGATTTGTTCTTTCTTTTAGCAACACCATTTTCTTAAGGAGTGTAGGGAACCAAATATTGATGTTGAATACCATGCTCAACTCAATACTCCACAAAGTCCTTGTTCACATATTCCCCCCATTATCTATGCATATATTCTAAATCGAAGAACTTGATTGATTCTCCATGAACACCTTGAAGGTACTTAAAGTGTTGAAGAAATCAATTTTGTACTTAAGAAAATACACCCAAGTGTGACATGAGTAATTAGATCAACAAAATTGAGTGCACACTTGGCTCCTAAAAGTAAAGGAGTTGGAAATTACATGAAGTCACTATAAACCAAATCAAGTAAGGTAGTAGCACAATGGGCCTTACCCTTTGGAAATGGTTCCTGATGATGTTTTCCAAGTACATAACCTTGACAAACACCCTATATGCAAGAAGCCTTAGGGATTCCAAGTACCATATTCTTAGTACTCAACTACTAAAAATACCCATAATTGAGGTGTCCAAACCTCTCATGCTAAAGTTTTCTTAAAGACTCATCATGGGCAATATGTGATGCTCCACAAGATGACTCAAAACCATGAAACTTATATAAATGAGACCCATGATCTACTCTTCTTGAAGTGAAAATCCTCTCCAGATGGTGTAGTTGTTGAATTACTACATCATGTGGTGAAAAACTCAACTATCTTTCCATTACCAAAATAAAAAATTTAGTAAATTGAAAGAAGATTAGTTGAAATCTCAAGAACATGGAGAACATCCTCAATACTGCCTACTTTCAATTATACTATACCTGACCCCATAACTAGAATGTGTGAAGAGATTCCCACTAAATTATGAGTAGTGCTATAAAAAATATATGGTAGAATATCCTATGAGTGAGTCATGTGATGTGAGGCCCCTGAGTCAACTATCCAACTATCCTTGGATGAATCTAAACCTCTCATTGTAAAGGCATGTCCTTTAGTAAGTTTAGGAAGATCAATGTTATATCTATGAATGGCCTCTTCCAAAGCTGTGATCCTCTTATGACAAACTTTGCTATCATGATTTTGTAATCTACAAAAAGTACAATGAAGTTTATTTTTAGAGTTGCAAGTCTTCTTTCCTGACTATGTAGAGGATGTAGTTTGTGTGTCAACTTTATTCTTCTTCTTAGATGATTTCTCATTTGTTGAAGTTGATTCTACCTTAGGTTTGTAAGAATACTTATTTACTTTTCCCTTAGATGATTGAACAATGAGTTCCTAACTTTTTGAAGAGGTGATAGCATCCATAGAGATTAATTTAGATTGTTCTCTTATGATTATATCATAAAATTGTTCAAAAGAAGGCATTACATGTGTTGTTCCAAGAGCATCCATGGTAGAGTAAAAAGAAGAAGAAAATATCTAATAACCTGATCTCTTAATTTTGACAAAATCAAGAAGACACACACTTTGTCTATTTGTCTTTTACCACAACCCAAATTCTAGAATGCAAATACTTAAATTGAACCAAAAAGTCTTCAATAGAAGATAAGGCATCATGAGATAATGTTGTTAATTCAACATCCAATTATAGAATCTTGAACTTGTCAACTTTACCAAAGATATCATCAAATTTGTACCACATTTACTTAGGAGTTGTACAACTGAAATGTGAAGTTGCAATTTATCGGAAGCAAGAAGACCTATTATTCCCATTACTTCATCTAACTTGTTCCAATAAGTAAACTGCTCAAAATCCCTAGTAAATTGCATTTATTTTCTATTGACCATTTACCTTAATCCCTTAGAATGAAGTAGTTGTTGTATTTTGAATTTCCATGTGTAGAAATTATGTAGAGTTAACAAGTCGATTTTAAGATCCATAATGCACACACAAGAAGGCAATTGAATTGTGCCTTACAAAACCCCCCAAAATTGCATTATATCTGAATGTTAACCCCCAAAAAAGATGCAAAACAAGAATTACAAGTTCGTGTCAAGTTTGGAAGGAAAAGCACCTGCTTATAACTCATGGAGACTTTTATAAATATGGAAAAATGGACTTTCCTAAACTTGATTTTAACTACAAATCTAGAGTCCTTGTGAAATTTTGATGAATTTAAAACAATTGTCATTTTTTGACAAACAAGGTGAAAGTTATGCCTTGTCAAAAATTGTACAAATTATACTACTTTTGGAGGTTTAAAAAATAGATTTAAAAAGTCTAATTTAAAAAAAAATTGACGCTACTGTTTCTGTCATGAAAATAACTTTCCAAAAACTATTCACACTTCAAAATCCAATTTCTCATTTGAAAGTAATGCCAAAATAAAATAAGGGCCTCCTTTGCAAACTCTTTCCATAAGCTAGAGGGCTAGAATTGACTGCTAGTGGTCAACATAAAACATTGATGGTCTAGTGGGTTGTTAACACACTTGTTGAGTTTGTTGAAAATCCACAAGGATAATAAATGTTAACTTGAACAATAAATGTGGATATTGAGCAAAAAATGTTAGTTGACTCAAAAGGGGTATGTGGGAGTTTGACTGTTAGAGGAGATAGCTGAGTCAAACACTTTGCATAATGTGATCTATGGTGTGGTCGATATATCCTTCAAAAGAGGACAATACTAAGTAAGGGCGTCGCCACTTGGTCTTAAAGTTATTGACCAAGTACTAGGTCACATGAAGAGTTCCTCGTGGATGGAAGAAGGTAAGATCGTGTGATTCCTTGCTACGCACTTCTCAAAACAATAGACCATTCCTAAATGAAGACACATATATCCAAACAGAGTTACATCCAGACACAACACCCTTTCATCTCTGCAAGTAACAGTAGGAAGATCTTGCATGGTCGTAACTTCATAACAATGATAATAGAAGCTATAGTGACCATTAGTTTCCACCAAATGCAGGTTGTTGGATGTTGTTCAGGGTTCTAAATTGTTAGTGGTGTATTTTATTTGTGATGAATTTATCATGGCAGTGAATTGTTGACGGTGAATTTTCTATCGATAGATTACTGGTAGTGAACTTGCCGTATGTTGTTGTTCAGATGTACAGAAGTTACTAGAACTGTTGAAGAGAATATGCATTGCAGGTAAAGAGACTAGTCACAACTTTTGGAGCCATGTGCTTGTTGGTGGACCGATTCTAAAGCAGGAATGAGGTTGGTACACATATCTTCTCACAGATCCTTGCAAGTTCTATACTCATTTGTTTCCAAGAAAGCAGATGTTTTGGCTCATCACCATTGTCATGCCTAGTAATAGTATTCAAACTCTTTGAAGGGTCTGCCTCCTGCAGCCAAGGTTGTTGATGTTGTGTTGCAGTCTGTAGCCATGCAGAATGCAGGAACCAATGTTGAATACACAGTGGGGGAATCTCAAACATCAAATAGCTTGAAGACTGTTGAGAAAGTCGAGAGATGGTGAGCCTTGACAGACCAATGAGAAGTAACCGCTACCCGTGTTCTAACAACAAGCCATAAATTTAAAGCTGACTGTGGTGAGTATCTTGGCGACCTAGGGATTTCCTGATGGAATTTGGAGCTCGTGTGGAATCTCCAAACATGCCTCAAAATCCTTCAACACACAGATTGATTGCAAAGGTCACTAGAAGGCCTACGGTGATGATGGATGTTGCCTCTAATGTCAAACTTCCAGTGCTTCATTGGTGGCCTCTGCTGGTCGTGAATGGATGCAAACAAATAAAGGCTGTACCGTGGGTGAATGAAGTACAATGCAAGGTCCAATATGCATAAACCTACAATACAAATATAGTCCAAAATACCTCTGCAATAGGTCGAATAGGCGAAATTTTCTCTTGAAAACACAAAATTGATCCAACAGGGCAAATGGGCAGAGGGAAAATCAACCCTATGCTAATTATTTTTTTGAATTTGTACAACTTTTCAAATAAATGGTAAAATTTTTTTATAAAAATTGAAAATTACTAAAATTAATGAAACAAAGGGTATTTCTTCATTTCTCAGGGCTTTTGGACGTAATGGCGATGTCCGTTTGGCTCCACAACACTTCATTGTTAGGGCTGAGAGCTTGATTCACTAAGAACCAAGAAGGAACTTGCAATTTAATGCTCTAATTCTATGTTGGAGGAGAAAATAATGAATGTAATATTCAAACTACTATAAAATGAATCAAGCACAATATATAAGCCAATAGCTATTATAGAATGTGTGTAGAATACAATGATCACTCCTTGTTTATATAGGACAAGGAGGAGGTAGGAAGGTGAAACAAAAAGATGGAGTAACCCTCCAGGTGATGTGACACATGTAGAACACTTCAAACAAGTGTGAAGGCATGTGTCAAGTGTCTATGAGGTGAGACAACTAAAATACTAAGTAAACTTAAGCTAGTGTGAATTAGACTATTAGGTGTAAGAACTAGATAAATGATAACTAGATGCATAAATACACTTTTTTCACACTAACAGTTGTAAAAAATTTGTAGGCATTGAACCATGATGAATTTTGAAATCAAAATTTTATGGAAGGGATTATAGGGAGGATCTTATGGTTGTTGTAGTATAAAATTTATTGTTTTATTGCACATAAAATCCTCACTAACAATTAACCTCAACTTAGATCAACACTAAAATCTCTTTTATATAAGGATAGTACATTTATGATTGATCACTTAGAGTATTTGGTTTTCAAAGTCTTTAGGTCAAAAACATATGATAGAGCATGTGAACTAAGATGTGGGACCAAAAATTGGCCACATCCAAGGAAAAACACAAGCACATTATAATGTTCTTGTAGTGTAATGCACTTGCATTAAATTTTCTCATATTCTTTCTATGTTAAAAGGAAAAAAACTAGAGGCTAAGCTCATTTGAGCTTGACCCCATTTATCTCCAACACCCAAACACAAGCATGTTTGTAAAAAAATGATTTGATTGAAGCCAACACAATGTTGTCACAAAATCTGCGAGGTTGAGGAGGTAAGGTTTTTAGTGGTTTAAATCAAAATGAACATAAATTTTACATAAATTTTGATATAATATATTTTAAATTTTAAGAATTACAAATCTTTCAATACCTTCAAACACTAATTCACCAAACCTTACGCATGAAAAAAATATTAATAAAGAGTAGGCATTGCCTAACCCTCAACAAAATCTTTTGTCTATTCATTACCATCCTTTTGAAATAGAATAAAAATTATTAAGTCAAATTGAAATGAAGAAAAAAGAACTCCAAGCATTTGTTGATACATTGAAAAATCCTAATGCAACTAGTTTACATCACACAACCCTTAGTATATCTTTGGAATATATTATTTCTCATATACATTTTGTTAGTGGCCAAATAAACATGTATGATCCAACAAAAGAGAGGATGCATGATAATTTTGTTCCACAAAATTAGCATACAAATAAGTGAAAGAGAAGAAAATTTTGAAACATGATTTGTGTGCATTATTTATGGATTGAAGAACCAATGCACCCATACACACAAGTTGCAAGAGATTCTCTATTCATTGGTTCCAATGCTAAGAAATAAGAGATAATTTTTGGGAAGGTGGTGGATAGTTTTTGACTGTCCTTTATGCAACAATAACAAGGTCCCACAATTTTTTTTGAGGAAACCTTATTGTAATTTTTTTATTAATGATATTTTGAATTGTTTTGATATGTGTAATTTCCAAGGTAGAGTCAAGATATACACATGATGGAGAGGGGACACATCATGCCTAAGAGTAGGCATAAAGACCCCTACCTAGGCTAGAAATTCAACATGTAATGATCCCTTTTTTTGTGAAGGAGAGCATTGAGATGGATAATTTATAGTATATTAGTTCCCTCGCACAAACCTTGTTACAACATTACACGTATTTTGCATAAGTTGATGAGGGCGAGTCTTCTAGGTGTCAATAATCATCTCACCTTTGTTGCAACTATAGATTTGTCTACAATTATGACTAAGGATTCTTAGAATGCACTAGGCTAGGAGTAGGATACATCCATATTAGATGATATGGTGTTCAGGAATGAGTAACACATTTCTAAAGCATTGATCAATAGGTAATTTTTAGTAAGGTTATGAAACATTTGACCGTAGAATTTAATTACATATAATTTTTAACATTAATTTTGAACTTTTAGGTAGTGTCATGTGCTATATAGAGACTCATGACCATGACCACATGGATCATCAACTCATGAAACTTGACTACCTCATACATCTTATTATCCCATGACCACCAAGCATGACAGTGTAGCATAAAAAATTGTCACCCTTTGAAAATTTCACACTAAGTTTAGCTCCCCCCATGTGCTTGGACCTAAATATGCATGGCCCATTTTTATAAACATTCTTGGAAAATCAAACTATACATTTAATATTTTTCCCCCAACACTTTTGATCCCCAAAAAGGGTGGATCTAGTCTAGTGAATATTATGCCCTAGGCCACTTAATTTGGATCCAAAATCAAATATTTCAATGTCAATAATTTATGTAGTGTTGAAAAATGTTGTCGATGACATTTTCACACTTCTTTGGGCCATCATTATAAAACTGATCTTAATGATGCCTTGACTTAGTGTTGTAATGTGTTTAACACACTCACATTAGGTCTTCAGCTCTTGTGAACTAAATAAACTTAGTCATACCTTATTTAGAGTGTTGTGACACACTTTCACACTTTTTTAAGGTTTTCATAAATAATTAGACTTCTTTATGCTTTGACTATCCTTATTTTGCATCCACAAGCCTTAATTTATGTATCTTTCAAGGATAATCTTGACATAAATCAACATCCAATCAAAATTCAGGTGGTTTTAGGTTGTGTGGGCCAAATTTAGTGATCTGGGACTCATACACCACCTTGGACGTATGAGTCCCACTTAGGGTTTTGGGTCTCAATCTAGATTTTACACCTTTCTAAGCATTTTTGAAAATGGTCCCATAAATTATGCCTAATGGGACTCATATGCCACCTTGGGTGTATGAGTCTCATGTGGCCCAAAATTAAAATTAATTCAAATTCTTGGAAATATTTTATCCTCCTAGATCTGATGTCGGCTTGTAGTGTTGTAATTTCATGAAATTTGGCATAATTAAGTATAAATGCAAGGTTCTCTCACTCATTTTCATCTAAGAATTTTGTGAGAGCATTCATAATAGAAAATTTGAGTTCACAAGAGCATTCAAGATCATTCTAGGGCATATTATCAAGTGTTTTAGAGCATTATTCAAGCATCAAGCATCATGTCAAAGTCTTCACACATCATTTTTCTTTTTGAGCTAATATTTGTGATGTAGGGTTTTATGATTCAAGCTAGCATTCAAGCCAAGATATATCATGCATTCAAGCAAGAGTCAAGATATACATCTATTGGATCCATTTCATACATGTTTGTAGCCTCTTATTACTAGGGTTTGGTGAGTTGCACATCATAGTTTTTCCATTCATCATTCTCCATTCCTATTCCATTCCATTTCAAAGTTTGATTACCAAAATGGGATTTGACCAAGGCAAACCCCTTTTCATTAACAATTTTTTTTTCCCTCTCTTTATTGTGTGATTTGTATGTCTAGGTTGAAGACACATTAAAGAGAAAGTTTGGAGAAAATTTTCAAAGTGTTCAAAGTTGTTACCTTGCATTGAAGATCATTGAAAGACTTCTATAGGTTGTAAATCAGAGTTTCATATCTGAAAATCAATTGGAAAGGATAAAGAAAACATTGAGGAGAAGATTCAAGGTTTGAAGCTTCAGAAAACCCTAACTAGACCGATACACCAGTTTTGGCATATGAGTCCCAGTTTAGGCCATTTTCTAGATTTTTATAGTTTCAAACACCCTTTTCTCATATTTCAATTTATGCAATAGAAACCCTAATCTGGGACTAAATCTCCTAGTCTAGCGTATGAGTCCCATTCAGCTTTAAATTCAATGTTTTAAGCATTTCAAATATTCATTCAATCTCCCTCAGGTTTCCAGGTGCACACTTCTGATATCTCACCTTTTTGTTCTAATTTACATACTTATATGTCATTAGATTACATCATATTAGGTCTAAGCATTTTGATTTGCATTACATTTATCTTTCCAAGCCCTAGCTTGATGGTGAACCCCTCATTAGTTTACAATTAGCCCCTAGGATAGCCCTATTGCAAGATCTCTTTCTCCTTTGTCTATCTTGGATTGAGATCTCTAGGGTTTTCCTTGAATGAGAGAGTGTGAAGTTTGTTATTCTATCTCCCAAGCATAGAACCAATGAAATTCCACATTTTATTTTGGTGAACTTGCATTTAGAACATCATAATTCTGATTTGGATTGCATCATCATCCTAGATCTTCCTTGCATTAACATTGCATTCTGAGGGTTTACATTAGTTAAGTGGCATTCTAGTGTTTCTAAATTTTGCATTAGTGAAAGTGCATATAGGTTGCATTTTTGCATCTCAAATCATGTAAAATCTGCATTTGCACTTAGGTTACAGATCATACAAACTAAAAAGCATAAAGATCACTTGAAATTTTCTAAAAATTTTGCAAAAAACCCTCACTAGGACTCATATGCCCATCTAGGCAATTTAGTCTAAGTGTTGATTCTGAATTGTATTTTCCAAAATTTAAAACTCTATTTTTGTGCTCCTATTTGTTGTTGATAACTTTCTATTTTAGTTTACAGAGTTTCTGTTATATTCATTTCATTATATTTAGCTTAAATTGCATTTGCATTCATCTTGCATTTGGAATCCCTTGCATGAGCTTTTCTACTTGGTGTGCCATTGCTAATACTATAGGGAGACAAAGTTCAAGACTCATTTCATCTCGGGATAACATAATTGTTGTGGATCTTGGGTTATCTAGCTCTTTCACTCCCAATATTGACACTAGTTCACTAGGTATGGACCATACCCTTAACAACTATTTTCCTTCAATTAGTGTAACACATGTTGAAACAATGGTTGCTAGTGTTCTACAAGAAAACATAATTCAAAATCATGAAGATTTAGCAAACCTACAACATCAAGTGCAAAATGACAACATTTCAACCACTGCTATCCCTACTATAGATATCATTCATCACATGCTTGAAAGTGAAGATTGACTTGACCTTGTGCATAACATAGTTTAGATTTTTGGAAAACACCTTACCTCTACCACTAGTTGTGCTTTCCCCTTGAATAATGTCACAAGCCAAGGAGCAATTCAAATTCCTCCTCCAACAAAAATTGCCTCTATTCCTACCTATACCAATCCTCAAGTTACAACAACAATGCAACTAACTAGTAATGTGATTACTTAGGTATTTCTGCTAGCACCCCTAGTACCTTTGTGGCATCACACGTCATATTTCCTACCACCTTACCACCTATAAGCATTCCATTCACTTTTCCCTTGAACAAATACACCCCTTCACCTTTTTCACCTCCATCTCATAATAAAAGCAATGACCCTCTCATAAACCAAAATTTTCACATTGTTTCATCCCTTCAAAAGCAAGTTTCCACCATTAACCAAAATCAAAATGGCCCACCTACATATTATGTCAAAAGCAATCCCTTATCCTTGGAGATATTTTGAAAACTGATGCCATAAGGTGTAGAGGTGCCTATATTCGAGAAATATGGGGGGAAGGGTGATCCTTCTAACCATGTTGCCACCTATACTGCTTTATGTAGTGACTTTTTCCTTGATGATAAACTCTTGGGTAATATTTTCCCTAGGTCCTTGAAGGATATTGCCTTAGAATGGTTTTCTTCATTATCGAACTGTAACTCAATTTGTTCATTCAACGAACTTGTTGAGGCATTTATAAACCATTTCCAAGTGCATATGACTCCTAAGATGACCTTGGCCGATTTGATGAGATATAAGCACAAATAAGAAAAGATTACTAACTTTGTTTCATGCTATCAATTACTTTATTCCCAAATCGATGTCAAGGTTCTCAATCCTCACCTTCAAAAGATGTTCATAGAAAATTTTCAAAGTAAGATACATGATAAGCTTACCATGATGAAATTTCCCTCCTTAATCCACTTGTGTATTGCCCTTTGTGATTATAAAAACTCAATTAGTAATCATGATACAAAGTCCACTTCTATTTGAACTAAGAATTCTGAGTCCGCAAACCAAAACAATTACCAACATTTTAGAAAACATAATAAAGGCTTCCTTCAACTTAATCCCCATCAACAAACAAATCAAAATACCAATACCCAAGTAGTTGCCATAAAAGAAACAATACCCTTTAGCTATGGGGACCCAAAAAGATAATTCACTCCCCTATCTGATACCCTTCATAACACAATGTCACAAATTTTAGAACAGTAAATGATCACCTTGCCTCCCATTAAAACACCTGATCCTAATAAGCCTCTACCTTTGAACTTTAGATCAAATGCTTATTGCCATTATCACCAACAAAATGGACATCATATAGAACATTGTAAGCATCTTAAACATCTTGTGCAAGACCTCATTGATTCCGGTCGGCTTTCCATTGGAGGTGTTAATGATCAAGGATATAAGTTTGTTACCCCTCCTAACCAAACTTGCAAATCATTACCAACCCAATGCTGAAACATAATATTTCATTTATCAAAGCTAGTGAAACTAAAAAGACTGATGTGATGAATGTTGACATAGATGATGAGAACATAGATACAATTCAACAAAGTCCTATGGATCTTGATCAACAAGAACAAAATCCTATCGATGGTTTGGTTGCATTGGTCGAAACTCAACATCGTAAGGGCCGAACTAAAATCCCTCAAGATTGTGATTGTTTTCTCCTCACAAGATATACTTAAACATGCACCTGATGGTCCTCTTTATATAGTCGACTAAATCTATGATAAGCCCATTAATGGGATATTAATAGATCCCATTCGTGGAGAGAATGTGATCACTAAGGAATTCTTACTTTTTCATGAACTCTATCAAGATATATATGATAAATTGAAAGCATGGATCAAGATGCATAATGGTTTTACTTGTCCTACGATGGGTTCGATCACCCTTCCTTTACAAATAGGACCGAAAACATTAGATATCTCATTCTTCATCATCCCTTAGTTGGACCAATTTCGTGTGAAGCTAGGTTATCCATGGCTTCGCTCCATGAATGTAGTCCCTTAGGTTGGATAGAAATGCTTAAAGTTTCCCTTTGACAATGAAATTTTCACTATGCATCATAGTGGATTTCACCCTTTGTCTTCCCATGGAAATTTTTCATTAGATTTCTTTTGGATCGAGCCTATGGAACCTATAAAACCATGAGAAGACTTCTTTTTCAAATCCTACCAAAATTTCAAGGAAAAGAAAATAACAGAATTATCCCTCTGAAACATGCCTCTGCCCACCATCGAGCCAACCATCCTTGACAAAATGATGATTGAACCTAAAGAAATTCTAAATAACCAAGACCAACCTAAGATATAACCTTCACCTACTTCCTACAAAAGACTAAGATACAACATAAACAATCTCGTCATGCCTCCTAGCATAAAAAAAGTTTACAAAGTTAAAGAGAAAGTGGTTGAGTAACCTCCTGTGGTTCCTTTTGTTCCTCCCCTTGGGGAAGAAAATAAAATTATGGTTGATCAACCTACTCCTACACAAATGCAAATTGAAAATATAACTAAAATAAATAGAGGTTCTTGAGAGCATAGGCGTATATGTTGTGCCCTTTTTTGAAGGTTAAATGAAGAAATAAACAAAGAAAATAAAGATCCAAACTCGACTAAAGCAATGCATGATGAATCTACCCCTTCCCCAAAACAAAAATATCCCATAATGCAATCACAACATGAGTTGAACCCTTCTTTGGACATTATCATTCGACCTTTTGTTGTGATTAATTTAGATGAAAATGATGAGATTGCAAAGATCGATGAACAAGTGCATAATGAATTGAACTCATTAGTTTCCTCTTCTATGAGCTTAAACAATGTAATTCTCCTAAGAGTGTTGAACCTAGTGATGGACCTTGTTCGACACTTGCTATTATCCCTTTAGCTAGTTTTCCACCTTCTGTATATGATGACCATGATTGGGATGTGGATGATATTCTCATAGGGTGACTCGCATGTGCCTTACTAGTCCTTTGCATTATTTATTTTTCTTTTATGTGATTGCATGTGTGTAATGTGATCCCCCGTGATGTTCTATTTGATGTTCTCTCTCTTGGTGGCATTCCTCTATTTGTACTTTCATTCTTCTCTATGTCATAAATCATTTATCTTTGTCTATATCTTTTTTATTATCTTATTTTTTCCTTTTGGGGATGACACAGGGTGTCGAGACATCCACGTCTCTTCCATGTTGATCCAAAATATTTTTCTTTTATCTTTTCATTTTTCTTGTGTTTTCCTTTTGGGGATGACACAAGGAATCGAGACATCCATGTCTCTTCCATGTTGACCCAAAAGGTTTTTCTTTGTTTTCGCTCTCTATATGTCATTCTTCTAGTTCTATGAGTATTTGGGGAATGATGACAATTCTGAGCTCTCTAAACACATTGTAGCAATACCATACTAACCCCAGATCCATAAATCCCTTATGTGTGTTTGGTGTTTCATTTTGGGGGAAACCCCTTCCTTTTTCATGGCATAGCTTTATTTGGAAACATATGACTTGGAATAGGGCTTTTCAAGTTGGATCTCATGTCTCCTTTATTATTAGCATTTGTCATTGACTACTTTAAAGTAATTGCTCATAGCATGGTGTTTAGAAAATTCTTTAAAGTGGGGGCATATATTGGCATTATTCTTTTTTATTTTTCTTTTTCATGTTTCATGGTGTAGTATTTTTACTTCATGCGATGTGTCTTTTGCTTTGTCAATGATATTGGGTGTGATTTCCTTCAAGAGTGTGATCTCTCTTAGCATATTACATTCCTCTTAATGGCTTGATGTGACACACTGCATCCCCTAAGTTGTGAATATTTTATTCTTTCATGAGTCCACTCTTGGAGACATAAGGCACAATATCCCCTAAGTTAAAGACCTTATGCGAACTAAGTAAAACCCCTTTGAACATTCCTTATTGTTGCATTTGCAATATTGGTTATATGGCCACCTTGCATAATACACTTTGCATTCCTATGGATCCATCTTATTTGTTTATGATCTCCAAGAATACGAAGCTTTGCTTGCATTGATGCTTGAAGCGAGTTTTTATACTTTAGTGTGAGTTTGAAGCAAGTGCCTCCTCTCAGCAAAGTGGGGGCTAAATGTAGAGTCAAAAAATGTGTTCGATGACACTTTCACACTTGTTTGGGCCATCCTTATAAAACTTAGCTTAATGATGCCTTGACTTAGTGTTGTAATGTGTTTAACACACTCACATTAGGTCTTGGGCCCTTGTGAACTAAATAAACTTATTCATACCTTACTTATAGTGTTGTAAAGTGTTGTGACACACTTTCACACTTTTCTAGGGGTTTCATAAATAATTGGGCTTCTTTATGCTTTGATTGCCCTTATTTTGCATCCACAAGCCTTAATTTATGCATCTTTTCGAGGATAATCCTAACAAAAATTAACATCCAATCAAAATTCAAGTGTTTTTAGGTTGTGTGGCCCAGATTTAGTGATATGGGACTCATACACCACCTTGGGCATATGAGTCCCTCCTAGGGTTTTGGGTCTCGATCTGGATTTTACACAGGTCTTTTTAAGCATTTTTGAAAATGGTCCCACAAATTATGCGTAATGGGACTCATACGCCACCTTGGGTGATGAGTCCTGTGTGGACCAAAATTAAAATTAATTAAAATTCTTGGTGGGATTTTATCCTTCTAGATCTGATGTCCACTTGTAGTGTTGTAATTTTAGGAAATTTGGCATAATTGAGTATAAATACAAGGTTCTTTCACTCATTTTCATCTAAGAATTTTGTGAGAGCATTCATAATAGAAAATTTGAGTTCACAAGATAATTTAAGTGTTTGCAAGATAATTCAAGGGCAGATTATCAAGTGTTTTAGAGCATTGTTCAAGCATCAAGCATCATGTCAAAGTATTCATGCATCATGTTTCTTTTTGAGCTAGCATTTGTGATGTAGGGTTTTATGATTCAAGCTAGAATTCAAGTCAAGATCTATCACATTCAAGCAAGAGTCAAGATCTACATCTATTGGAGCCATTTCATACATGTTTACAACCTCTTATTGCTAGGGTTTGGTGAGTTACAACATCATTTTTTGTTCATTCATCATTCTCCATTCCAATTCCATTTCATTTCAAGGTTTGATTACCAAAATAGGGTTTGACCAAGGCAAAAATTTTCCACTAACAAAACAATATTTTTCCCTCTCTTTATTGTGTGATTTGTAGGTCTAGGTTGAAGACACATTCAAGAGAAAGTTTGGAGAAAATTTTCAAAGTGTTCAAATGCTACACCCTTAATATTGATGTACATTGGGTTATGAATAGTCAACTTCTGGCTATCTTAACTCCTAATTAAGTCATGTTATCATTATTATATTATTATTTAGTTGGTTGGGTTGGCCTAGGTCTTATATAGGGGTGTCTAAGTCAGCCTAGGTGATATCCTATGAATAAATAGGTATATATAGGAGGTTGTGAGTCTTATTTCATCATCAAGTTGGAAGTGTGTTCTCATTAGAGATATTTGGAGGTTTTCCCCCTTGAAGTGGCTTGTTATTCTCAGTTATTATCAAGTATTTACAACATATTTCATATCGTATTCTTCTATTGTGCAAGTTATTTCATAACATCAAAGTTGTCAAAGTTGTCACCTTACATTGAAGATCATTGGAAGACTTCTACAGGTTGTAAATCAAAGTTTCAGATCCAAAAAACAATTAGAAAGGAAAAAACATACATTGAGGAGAAAATTCAAGCTTTGAAGCTTCAAAAAACCCTAACTAGATTGATACACTAGTTTTGGCATATGAGTCCCATTTTAGGTCATTTTCTAGATTTTTGCAATTTTAGACACCCCTTTTCTAGATTTTTGTTTATGCCCAAAAACCCTAATCTGGGACTAAATCACCTAGTCTAGCATATAAGTCCCAACCAACTTTAAATTCATTTTTTTCAACATTTCAGAGCTCCATTCAATCTCTTTTAGGTTTCCAGGTGCACACTTTTGATATCTCACCTTTTTGTTCTGATTTACATATTTTTCTAGGTCATTTAGTGAAAGATTACATCATACTAGGTTTAAGCTCATTTTGATTTGCATTTCCTTTGTCTTTTCAAGCCCCAGCTTGGTGGTGAACCCCTCATTAGTTTAAAATCAGCCCCTAGGACAACCCTATTGCAAGAACTCTTTCTACTTTGTCTATCTTGGATTGAGATCTCTAGGGTTTTCCTTGAATGAGAGAGTGAGAAGTTTGTTATTCTATCTTCCAATCATAGAACTAACAAAATTCAACCTTTCAATTTATTATTTTAATTTCCAATTTCAAATGTTGGCTATCGATATTTGATTTTCAGGAAATTAGAAGAATTGCATATAAATTCCTAGTTATTTTCACCATTTTAATACTAAGCAATCCTAACATGATCAAGGATGCAATTGAGATTATCACACGTGCACTCAAGGGAATTCAAGAGTAGAATTAACAAGATTATTGCAGCATTTCATGATTCAAGAATCATGGCATCTGTTACTGGAGTGTTATTTTCCATGTACTAACACTTATAGGTGATCAAATCAATCCAAGTCAAGCAACAATTTATCCTCAAGAAGATGATGAGTATGAATTCAATCCATCAAGGATATCAAATCTAAGTGGTGAGTTGCAACAAGGTTATCAATTAATTACTTGTTTATCAATTAGCATCTATCCAACCAAGGATACACTCTCTTTTATTATAATTTTCCATTGTGGAGGTAGAAATACCAACATGGGGTTTGACTTAGGAAAGCCCCTAAATGACACAACCCTTCCTCTCCTCTTGTGTATGCAAGTAGCAGGTCTTAAGTGAGTTGAAGGAAGATTGAAGGCTATTTGTTCATTCATGCACTCTAACCCTTCAAGTTGCCAAGTCACAAAATCTGTATTTTCTCATCAACAAAGTTTTGATAGCAACTCTCAAAAGACAGAAGCTAGATAGATTAGGGACCTCAAGCCTATGCTTTTAATTCCTAAAAAATAAGACAATCTAGGGAATACTCTGACCTAGACTAGCTAATTCTACACCAAATTTAAATCATAGTGAACCAAAAATTTTGTGGTGTCCTATGTGCTTCTCTTGCACTCTTAGGATCTTTCACCTAAAAGGAGAGAGATAGAACACTAAAATTGTGGTGGTTCACTCAAATAAAGGATTGTAAGATATGATTAAGACTAAATGCAATGTTGTAAATGCAAGTAAGTAATGAAATTGACTGATTATGAATGCAAAACTAATGTAATATGCAATGTTTGAAAACACAATGAGATATGAAGAAAATGAAATAGAGATGAAAACTAATGCAAATAGAATTGAACAAGATCCAATAGAGTGCACCTAAGAATTGATTATTGAATATGGAATTTTCTAAAAATTGGTAGAAATCACTCTAAATCACCAATGGGACTCATTCGCTACTGATGGGGAATCAACCCTGCTACTAGTAAAAACACTTGAAACCACTTTCTGACTGTTGGGAACTAGATTCTAATAAAATCACCTTTTTCATCCTTTAGGTGGGACTCATTTGCCACTGATGGTGAATCGGTCCTCCTCCAAAATTCTATAAATTCAAAGGTCAATTTTGTAGATCTATATCTGCACTTGTCTTCTTGTCGGGTTGACGGAGTCAAATCTGCAAAAAATAGACTGTAGGTTATCTCCAAGCTTGAAATAGGGTTTATTTGACTTGAAACACAAGTGATCCCACTATAGTGGTTTACAATTTTTGGCCAAACTCGACACTAAAATATATATTTTTAACTAAATCTTCACTTTCAAGCACCTATAGTGGCTAAACCGTGAGTAATTTGAAGATGATGCAAACTAGAGTTTCGTGAAATTTTGTCTGTAGATTCTAAATATATTTTTTTCAACTTTTTTGGAATTAGATTGCATTTCTTTTTCCATCTCCCTCGAAAACTAGTTTTTTTAAAAAAATAACATTTTTAAAAAGTGACGCTCACCGTATAATGCATAAAAAATTTTCCATGAAGGATAAAATTATAATTATTTTGAAGTTAGATTTTTAACTCTGATACCTAGTGCTTCCACTTGGTTAGATAGTTTTTTATTGAATATTTTTTCTTTAATCAAGTTTCAAAGTCAAACCAATTACAATTCAGACATAGCACGACTATATAATGCATAACTTTTTTTGTATGTATCAAAATTCAATTTTTCTTTTTTTGTTGGATCAAGGACTTAAATATATAGTGCACTCATATTTTTCAATTTTTTGTTTTGATAATTCTCTATTTTTCCACATGTGCAAAACAAAGAGCTTGATTTTCGGTGAAAAAACTACATTAAGAAGAAATAAAAAATAAATATAATAATCAAATTACATTTTATTAAAATTATACTTTTTTGGAAGCTTATAATAAGGACTACAAAATTAAAAAATAAAAATTAATGAATTCATTTGATCCAAGTGGTTTTTTATCAACATTTTGATAGGTGTAAAGGAGACTCCGTTATAGGTATGGTTTAAAACTAGCGGGGTTCTATCCAAGGGGGCTTGGTCTAAGGTGGTTTGATCAAGCCCTCTTCAATTAGAATCATTTAAATGGAACATTTTAAGGATTAAATCATTATATTTTCTAAAATTATTTGATTTCAACAAAAATCAAGATCTCCTAGAAATTGTAAACCACTATTGTGGCAGGTACTTTGTTGACTTGTTGACCACCTTTCAACACCTATTTTCTTGACAAATCTGCATACAAAATTTTTCAAACACACATGCAAAAGGGGGGAAATGGTTAAGGGTTAGAGTATAGGCATTTTCCTTGGTCAAATCCCACTTTGGTAATCAAACCCTTAATGAAGAAACGAAATGAAATAAACAAGGAATGATGAATAAACAACATGCAAATGTCCTAAACTAACCACAACCTTGTTGAAGAAGTTTGAATATATGCCAATGGCTGCTCCAAGATGCTTGATGATTGCTTGATTTAATGATGCAAAGTGCTTGAATGCTTAAGTGTATGAAATGATTAAGTGAATGTGATGAATGGGGGTTAAAATGGATGTAAAAGTACTTATTTATACACACTTATGCCCTAATAACCCAATAATTCAACATAACAAGCTGACATAAGGTATTTTTGAATAAAAACCTGAAAGAAAATTTGAATTATTTTGAATTTTGAGCCAAGAGGGACTCATTCGCCACCCATGGCAAATGGGTCCCACCTTGGGCTTGTAAGTGGGTGTCAGGAATTAAGTTGTATTTAATGTTGTTTGTCAGGTTTACATTCAAAAAAACACTTAATTAAGTCTTATGAGTGCATAAAGGGGTCAAATAAAGCATAAGAAAGGTGTAAATAGTGAAAACAAGCCTAGAAAAGCATGAAATCTTGTTACAAGACTTTACAACACTTTAGAATAGGACTTGGTAAATGATGAAAATGTGATTTTTAGGTGAATTGTAATGAGAAGAGTCTAGAAAAGTGTAGAAATGTGTTACAACACTTCACAACACCTTCATAAGACATCATAATTTGAATATTTAGGACCTAATGTGAATACATAAGTTACATTGTAACATTAAATCAAAGAAAAATAGATCAAGAATCATGAGAGAAAGACCTAAAAGACCATGAAAATGTCAATGATCCATTTTTCTATGGTACACATAGGTTCCTTAGCATTTTCTCTCTATATTTTTGGATTTGAATTTTATCTTTCTGTAATTAGTTTATCAAAAATCATAATGGACTGTTGCATTTTCATAGTTTACATAATTAGATCATTGCATCCTATAAATTAATCAATTAACAAGCATTCAAATCATCACAATTATCACAAAAACCCACACACATTTCAAAACATTAGATTAAATATTTGATCCACCATTTTGGATCTCTCAAATAGGTTTGTAGCCAAGTGTCTCTTGAGATCATCTTTAATCCAATCCAAAACAATTGGGAAGGTTGTCTTCATCCTTTTCCAAATCAAACATTTTTGTGAACATAATTATTTCAAACACTTTAGTAACTCTGAAATTTGAACCTATCATTTCCAAATATAAATTAGATCTTAGGGTGTTTACATTCATCATTTAGGCTTGCATATTCATCATAAAAAGCATTAAAAAATGAAAATTTGTATTACATTTTACATCTATGGTTAAATTTAGTCATTGAAACATAGGTTTAGTTCATGTTTTCATTGATAAAATTGCTTTGGGTTTAAAATAAAATCTGAAAAACTGTTCAAAACATTCATTTAGGCATTTACATATAGTAAAAAAGTGAAAAAAGTGCATTGTTTTTGTTGCAAAAATATTTTATATTTCCATTTTCTAGATTTGTCAAGTTAGGATCAATCAAATTATGCACTTTACAACCTAAAAATTACCTTTCCAATTATATTCATTGGTTGAGAATTTTGAAAATTGCTTGCATAATTGTATTTCATATTTAAAAATCATAATTTTGTTAAGTTCTAGAAAATTATTTACTACCAGACCGAAATATTCACAAAATAGGACAGTCACACACTATAAAACATATCCAAACTTTGAATTAGTAAAATAACCTTTCTAATCTAGGGTGTACTATACCCTAGACCAATCAAATTTAGCCCAAGTTTGGATCACACGTCTATTTTAGTGTCTTTTGTGTGGTTTTTCCTTCTAATTTTGCATTGTGTCTGATTTCTTGTGCTTGTCTTATGCATAGTAAGCCTACCTAAGTGTTTTGAAACTCATAATAGCTTCATGACTTGGTTTCCTACTCGTAATACCTCTATGAGACATAGTTTCAAACTTATGGCCTCCAACACTATAACTACATTTGTTGTGGAGTTGTAGTATTCTAACTCTTTCACACATGGTATGGCTTCAACCCAATCCATTTTGGATTTCACTATTCACCACACATTACCCATGATCACCTCCCAACCTAACATTTATATGGACTTAGAGACTGTTATTGCCCATGTCCCTGAAGATAAGCTAAAATAATTAGAGAAGGATTTAGAAGGACTTCAAGATTACTTACGTATTGAATCCTTAGAAAATGAATCTCCCTAACCTACAATTCAACATGCTCTTCTATTGGAATCAATCTTCAATCATGTAATAATGCTTGATCAAATCTGGAAATTTAAATGTATGTCCAGTGGAATATAATGATCTCTTGGTTCTCTTTTCTTCTCTTATTTCTTTCTCCACTCCCAAAAATTAGATTCCAATAGTCGACATTTATAATTTGAATTTTGAATGTTAAAATTCCAACACTGACATATCCAAAATTGATCCCTAATAGAATAGGGGTACCCATATTCCCTAGGGTGAATGGGTCCTAGCCCTATTTTCCAAGACATTAAGTGTCGGGGGTAAAATAATAACTAGATGCATTTGTTCAATGCTTGCAATTTGCTAGAAAACTTTACAATAGGCCTCAAAATGCATAATTTAGGAGATTAGGGCCTATTTAGGAGGTGTTTAAAATGCATAATGCAAGGGTCACTAAAATAGGTCCAAACTAAGCATTAAACTATACTATCACCTATGAGGGAGTACAATTTTAGATAGTATATTTAGCCCCCACTTTAGCGGCCATATGCAAGCTAAAGTACTAAAAGTAAATCATGTTTTATAAAAAGGATAATCATAGGGATATTATGAATCATTTATGAATGGGGGAATGGAGCCCCGAATGCAGTCATCTACAAAACCACAATGTTAGGAATCATATCCTATAAAATTGATTTGTTAAGTATTCAAAAATCATCTTGAAAAAACATGTCAACTTCTAAAGAGAACCAAATTTGAGGGTAGATGTATGCCCTTGATTCCACTTACTTTATGGAGGTTGAATTAGGGTACCAATCTAACCACATCAAATTTCCAAGCTTGGTGAAATAAATGATTATGATAGGGTCATGAGATCACAACACCAACTATTAGAAAACATTGTATATGATCAAGAATGGAACTATGAATCCAACACAATAGACAACATGAAAATTGGAGTTCACTATCCCTCACTGTGGTGAATTGAATGAGATATGATAGTACTAAATTTGAGTATATGTTAGTGTAAAATAATATTTTTGACCATCATTTTCACTTTTACTTTCTAAAGGTTTAGAGAAAGATACCATTGCACCAAGGATCAAGGATGTCAAGCTGATGGCCATACCAACCACCGAGACTCAAGGTCTTGCAAGCACACACTGCACGAGGTGAAGTGGCACTAGCAGTGAGTTGCCTATACCTTTTCCCTACAATTTATTTCATTAGTTTGCATGTTTTTCAAAGATTTCTCATAAATTATGGCTTCCCTATCCAAACTAGGTGGTAGTGTCCACTTTGGGCATCTTAGTCCCAAAGTGTGCCCCTGTCCCAAGATGGCACCATGTTTTGCTTTACAGTTGGATTAATTTTGACTGCTTTTTTACTATCTTTGTTGTATGACTAATGATTCCTCTTTCTTATTGCAGGTCTTTCCACATGTATGACAATGTTTAGGAGGACACTTGTTTTTGTTACTTTGAGAGTAGGTTACCCGATTGTCAGAGGAGAATGAGTAGACTTTACACACTACTAGATTTTTTTGGGTATATCTCATGCCATTGATTGAGACATCATGATGTTGTGTTCATGGAACTCATTGAGCAATGGAACATAGATACTTATACCTTTCATCTCCCAATAGGGGAGATGCCAGTGACACTTGAGGATATACATCATATCTTTAGATTGTTGGTGTGAGGTGAGGTTGTACATTTTAATGAGATCCAAACCCTATGAGAGATGAGGAGATACATAAACTACTATACCAGCCACTACATATATATCGACTATAGGAGCCGCATTGAGCTTAAGCGGCTCCTGCATGCTACTATTCCACTGATTTGGTGCATTATGTTTATTATCATCACCTTAGCTCTAGCACTCGATGGACAAGGGACACACCATGATGGAGGACTCATTCACATGATATGAGCTATGGAGCAACATTAAATAGTTTATTCCTGGTGACATAGTATGTTGGCAGACTTATATTATGATCTTGGTCAATTTATCTATCAAGAGGTTCATAATATCTTCCTTTTCACTCTTCTTCAGGTGTTGGCATTCGAGCACATCCCATGCATGAGGCCTACTAGATTTCTTGGTCCTAGGCCTTATAGTTATCCATGGGTCTTATGCTACACCCTCAGCCGACCCTGTCAAAGAGGAGATTTGTTGTATTAGAGAGTTAGGATCGATTGTTTAGAGGATGATGACATCATATGGAGACCATATAGGACTCTACAACAATGGACAAGTCTTACAAAAAAACTAGTTAGGATGTAATCAGATAGGTTATTGGTTGGGAGACATGACTATATCATCATGTTGTTTTACTATGATCATGTGATGAGATAGTTTGACCAACTACAAACATCACCCAATCTACGACCTACATATCTAAGATCTACCTGTAGTGGTGCTAGACCATAGGAATTTCATCGTCCCACACTTGCAAACATCAACTATAGTGACTTGGAGGATGAGGGGTGAGATGCACATCCAAAATTTGATGAGGATGATGTTGGCACAACAACTACATATGATAGATGATGGGGGACAACATGACCTAAGCAAGTCTTGACAATCATCCCACATGTGATATTGAGCCTTGGGCACATCATCGAGGGGATGAGAGAGAGGATAGGGACATGGATGGAGATTCAATAGGTGATAATGATGATGATGATGTAGAGGAAGAGGAGGAGGATCTGCAACCAGTGGGAGAGGATCCTAAGGATCTTGTAGAGGCTGGAGATACCCCCAACGAGAGACCTAGATCTTGTCACCATGTCACATGAGCACATCCTACAACTACAGAGGGAATCTAATCCCACAAGCATGTATAGAGCAGCCATGTAGCTCTCGCCACACCACCAACCCATCAGAGGAGTCTCAATAAAATTCCCATAGTATCCTATCAAGATCCCAATTAGCAAATTGGAGATCCAGGTGATGATATGTTGATTACACATGTTATTAATTTTCTTATGATTATATATCATAGCTTGTTCTAACTTATTTAATGGTTTCTTTGTTATAGTTGGTACATGAGATTGGCTCGATTTCTTCAGTTGAGTCACTGAAAAAATTGTTCCCCACACCAGCCAATATGGTCTGAGCATAGGCCACCACCAAGTGTGGGGTGCCATGCTGATTTTTTCAATCCCTTATCTCAATGGAGGAAATCCTTAAATGATACAATGATGACCATTGATGAGGTTAGATCTAGAAATGAGGAAGGTTCGAGCTAGAGAGGAGTAGGTATAGCTAGAGAGGAGCAAGCGAGAGCTACCTATGAGGATCTTTGAGCTACACATGAGGATCTTAGGGTTGTACATGAGGAGCTTAGATCCACTCAAGTTTCTATCGAGAGTGAAGAACATGTCATTATATGGGAGGAACTAATCAATGTACAAGCAGAGAGGGATCAGATCAAGTAGGAGCATATCACAACACTTCTACATGAGGCTATAATAGTAGGACAGTTAGAGGGTCTATAAGAGTAGATTATCTCTAAAGGATATTCTTGATCCACCATATCATGATAGTCACCACCATTAGGTCTTGATGATTTTGGTAGCCATATGCCTACTTAGATGTATTTTTTTTTAACACACCGCATTGTGGTGATCATGATGTATATAAACCTTATGATCTATATATGAGAATTTTTCTATTTCTATGAGTTATATGTGTGACCATAGTCATAGTATGAAATAAATATGCTAGATCCAAATGAATTTAAAACCTATTTAATCCCCTAAGCCATGATCCCAATGAGATATTTGAAATTATCAAAGAAACTAAGAAGCCATTAAACTAACATGAAATCAACATGAAAGCATAATAGAAACCTATTCTAAGACTTCAAATATTCTCCCATTGGGGGAGTGGTGTCACATTGATGTGGAATGGTGACCCTTTCCCAATCCCTTGGATAATATGAGCTATTCCAATCAATTTTATTGATGAAAATTGATGAAACTAATGAAATATGTGTGAAACATGGATGCAAAACTAGTTTAACATGATGAAAATGAGTGATAAATGCTAACATGCTTGATGGAGATGGATGCAAGCTATGCTAAATGGAAATTAAGTTCAAAGATTCAAGCCATGGATGAAAACTATGCTAAAATGCAAGCATGCTAAACTAAAATGGAAGCCATTAATGGATGCTTAAGCTAATATAGATGGAGATTAATCTAAAGTGCTAAAAAATGATAAATATAGATGCAAGTGAGTATGAATTTCAACAAAATAACTTTTATATCAAAATATGGATCCATTTCTCTCAAAATAGTGAAATATTTCTAGGAGAGAAAATGAAGAATCAATGACTCAGATCGATTTGGTCAATAAATGGTCAATATGGAAGAAAAGGTGAATCATGGATCAAGGATTATCATCAATGGATGAGAATAAAAGATCACATGGATCAAGGAAAGCATCAAGGGTTGAGAATGATTCAAACAAAAACACTTTGTAACAACTTTGAAAGTTTGTTACAAAGTTTGTTAGGAAAGAGTATTCCATTTTTTGGAGCCAAATAGAAGAATATTCCTTTGGAATATTCCCTACACAAGTGGATGAGTGAGGAAATTAGAAATTTAATAATTAAAACTAAATTTTAATTGTGCAAGATGAGGAATAATAGGATATCCATTAAATAATTAACTTATTTAATGAAAAGGGGTTCAAAATGGCATTTAATTAAATAATTAAGATTATTTAATGAAATTCAAGGACATAAAGTGTTAAAATTAAATAATTTGATATATTCAATTAAATAGGATAAAAGGTGAATGTGAAAGGGGGTGAATTAACCTAGTTAAATTAATTAGATTAATAGATGAAAATGAGGCATTTAATTAAATAACTAGGCTTATTTAATCAAACAGGTGAAAAGAGAATGAAATTCAGGATGAAACGATGTTAGTTATCAAAGTCAAGTGTGTAATACTATTCAGTACAATTTAAATTGTCTACATTTTTCCCCTCTTTGAAGCAAGGTACTTGTTACATTGGTTCAAAGACTGACACTTTTTGAATTAATGCAACTGCTTAGATAAAAAAATTCAAAAAATTCCTTATTTTTTGGATGCCCCACTATTGCCCTAGTGGAAAGAATTCAGCTGGTACCCTACCCCCTTGAGAGATTAGGAGGAAATTTGAAATTTATGGTCGATGTCACAATAATGGTTGAACATAGGTTCAGCTCAAAGAGGACAAAAGATACTTCTTATAAAGATCAAATGTTTGATGTAGATAGATTTTATGATATATAGATAGTCACCAACCATGGGTAGCCTCATGTATATTTTGATATATCAACATATTTGATACTTGGATAGAAATGTTAATAAAGATAGAAGTAGAAAAATAAGATGGATAGAAGTAGAAGAATGAGATGGAAATTGATTAACCATTGTTTTGAGATTGATTCATAAGTATAAAAAGCCTATGATTCTTTGAGACTTTATTAGATATGGTGATGAGAGTGATGATATCCTCATTTCCAGGATTGTGATATTGTCTCATTCCTTATTTTTGATATAATACATAGACACGATGCATCAAGATATTGATAACTAGAATGACGTTGTACCTAGTGCAATGGACTTTGACTCTACAAAAAGATAGGATAATCCTTGTTCACACCTTGACATACAAAAACCTTGTTGGAATGTAGTTTAGAAGTTTAGAACATTTCATAACAAAGAATACGTAATAGTGAACAATCTATTCAAAACAACCTCCCTAAACGCAACTAAGCAAGTATTTGGCAAGATTATTTTACAAGAACATCCAAAAATCACAACAAATGAAAGATAATAATTGATTCCCCATTCCTTTCTCTCTAAATAATTTTGATAGAAATCATCGAGAGGTCCTTAGAATGGGTCAACATTGGCTTTTGCCTCTACATTAATGAAATTGATCAAGCTTTCCTCTTCTCAACTCTTTTATGTTTGAGCAACTTTGTTACCTTGCATATTTGAGTGTCTGTTTATATTGTTCATGCATGTATGTTGTGCTAAATTGTTTACATTTTTTGGTTTTGAAACCCTCTTTCCTTCCAACGCCTTATCAAACCCCAGCCTTCTTGTATGCCTCTAAAATTCAACCAAACAGGGAGTTGTGAAAGTCCCATTTCCCCTCTTCAATGATGTACTGTGCAATATTGGTTAGGAAGAAAGAACCTTTCCATCTTGGTGTATCACCTCCATTTTCCCTTTCATTAATTCATTCTCCCCTTTTCCCTTGTGAGCTATTAGAGTAGGAGTGATATGTTTTCATGTGTTGGGTTGGACCGACACTTTGCACTTGGATTGAAAAAATATTTTTTTCTTCTCTAGAGATTTGATCTCATACACACAAAGGTCCCACACCTTGAGGTCATTTCCATTGTGTCATTGGAATGCTAAAATTCATGCTCAATAGGGTGCAATTTCATGTGACAACAGGTGTGCTAGGAGTTCTTAATTCTATGTTTTTCACGTGGAAGAAACAATACACTTAAGTTGGATGCCCCTTTAAACATGATTTAAAGTGTCTTCCTTTCACATGGAAAATGAAATGAATCTTGGAAACACCACTCATAATATTTTAAAACAACAAAAATATTATTTTAAAATTCTAATAAAATTTGATAGAATTGATAATTAAATGCATTTTAGCCCAAAAAATGATATTTTCACCATGGGATCAAACAATGTCTATTGTCCATGTAATTTTTCAAGGAACACTTATATTTGTTGGAGATCCTCATACAATCATTGGAATTTGAATAAACAATATTTTTTGGGGAACTCCTTTGTAATGGGACCATTTCGCAAGCACTTAAAAAATCCACTATGACCCCAAAACCTATCTAGCAACCACAACACTGAGAATGGAGATTGATAATGAATTATCAACACCCATTATATTGTCACAAATAATAAATTTTATCATTTTGATGACACTTTATGGACCCACCTGTAAATTCCAAAATATCAAATTTGGGCCCAAAATTCATCCAATCACCCTAAAAATAGAGTTGGAGTCTCTTTTTTAATTATAAAAATCTTTCCACCAAATAGATTTTAAAAATACTCTATATATCTTGATATTTTAAAGCCCAACAGTTTGTGCTAGCCTACCATCTCAGGGCCCAAAAACAAGCTTTCTCTGTCAAACTAAGGGTTGATTTTATTAGGAAATAAAGCATAAAAGGAAGTGCCAACACTTTATATACCCTTCATCCAATCCTTTTTCATAGAACCTTATCTTTCTCCATCTTACCATCTATTTTATCCCACTTACTATCATTTTATCAATATCTATGAGCATACCTCCAATTTCCATGGTTCATTGTAACACTTCTCTAAAACTAAAAAAACATGAAACTAGATAATTGACTTCTTCCTCCAACTCTCTATGACCCATGTAATATCTTCTAAATCTATTTATCCACATCCTTATCCCTCTCCATCCATAGTATGCAAAAAATCTAAAAAAGAAAAGAAAAATGGATAAAATGCCAAAGGCCCAAACATTTTATATTAATCTTAAAGTTTGAATAAATATATTCTTATATAGATAGATCATTTGTGCCAGGGGAGAATGTTTATCCTCCTGGACTGAAAGTTTAACTTGAAGTTCAAATCAAAACTAATTACATCCACAACCCCATTGAGGACAAAAATAGGGAAACATCTATAAAACTACCCCCCACCACCTCAACAAGTTTGAAGTAGCTGCTCTAAAAGCATGGTGCTCAAACTATTAGGAATTAGGTGTTGTACACCTTGCATAATTTTTATAATGTAATATTTATTTATTATGTGCATGGTGCACCTAGGGGACCTAGAAGTACGTGCATCACTAAGAGTTAATATTCTTAGGGCCACTTTATGTCGTATGTAACATTGGGACACAAGTTAAGTTGCAAAATGTATTTATTTAATATTGGGGAAAGTAATTTAAATAAAGTACCCAATATTAAATGTGGGGACATTGTTTTTTAACCTCATGGTTTTAGTCACATGGATTTATGTAATACCACTTAGTGGTTTTGTGGGAAGCTTGCTTCTATAAAAGAAACCACAAGGGTAGTTGTTTAAGGTTGGTCAGTTGGCAGGTTAGCTCTTATTAGTATTTGTGAGGGTTGAAGCATGGAATGGGATGTGTGGTTACATGGTTTTTCACATGGAGTGTTTGTTGAGGGCTTGATGTTTCAAAGGTGTTCATGGAGGACTCTGAAGATGTATTGTAATCTTTAATGCTAAATAATACATGAGTGATGTATGCTTTTGGAGGCTAGTTTTTTCCCTCTTGAGGGTTTTCCCAATGTATATCTTGTGTCAACTTTGATGGGTATGTTGTCTATTCTCTTGTATATGGATTCTAAGTACTTATTTGCATAGATTTCTCTTTTGGGTTATGAGGAAATTGTCATTACATGGCTGCAAGTTTCCTTTCACAAACATCCACTCAAACTCCCAACCACCCAAAAGTATCTTCAAAGTCTTGTTATGATTAAATTACCAAGTATGGAAAAGCATTATATGCATATGGATAAAAAGAACAAAGTACAAGACTTACAAACTAAAATGAACTATACATTACTGAATTCCTATATATAATTTATAAAAAAATTGACCCATTCAAATTCTTGGACCAACTCAACATGCAACATTTTCTTCAGGAAGTTTACTACCACCTCTGCTTGCTCTCTATGTTTCGTGCAACACCTCGCCTTTGATATCCAATATGAAGGGGTAGAAGGTTAATTACTTACCCGAAACCAGTAGACACTCCAAGCCATAGGGCTTGGGTATACCAAGACCGAAGGAGGTAGCATCCATCACCTCCTTCAGCCCACCTAAAAAAATTAGAGAAAATTTAAAAAAATTAAAAAAGAATTGAAAAATAAAACTAAATTTTCAGAGATAATATATTCGATAGTGAAAACCACTTCTTGTGGTATCTTGGGAAATTATCATGAAGAAAACTTAGAAAACAAATGTCATGTGTGATTATCCATCCTCTTGCACTCTACACTTGGAGGAATTATTTCTCCACTCTATCCCACCTACCATATCTTATCAATATCCTCCAATATCCTTCATCCTATCCAAATCATCCTCCCTTTTTCCCTATGATCTTGATCAAGAATGGGGGAAAAATATTCATGCATTATTTGGACAATGCACACCTTACTTCCTCTATCCATTGAGCACCATCCTCCCATCTCAAGAATGCTACCTTTAGCATGGGACATCTTATTACTTTCCAACATAGTCCTTGGAGCTCCATCCTCTTATCTCTTATCTAAGAAATTCCACCCATCACCATCCATATACTCAATCCACTTATCTATTATCTATTCAATTCCTCGATCCCTCCATCCTTTTACCAAAGGGTGTTGGCAAGAAGTTGAGTCCACTTTTTGGCCAAAAAGTGGAAGTGTTTTCCTTGATTTTTAAAATTTGACACATTTGACCTTAAAATTTGAAGCACTTAGAGATGGAATCTTGAAAAAGTCACTGGCCATAAAATGTAGTACTCGGAGTCTAGTTTCCAAATATGTAATTTATTTCAATACCCAGATGCTACAAATTTATTTTCAATAGGTGTTTCTAATAACCATTGTTTAAAAGTCACCTTTTTTACCATACCATGCATGTGTACATCATCCATATTTTGACTTAAATAATCATATTTTTCTAAATCCTTTTGAGAAAATATTTGTAGTTCACTAAAGCACATTTTTTTTTTTTTTGTAATTTTTTATTGAATATTTTTTTGTTTAATTTTTATTGGCTATATTTGTTGTTTTGAAAAATCATGTACGTCATGCATAAGATGACCTAAACTAATTATTATTATTATTTTTTAAATTGAAAAAAATTGTTTAAAGTATGTTTTCATGAAATTTTTTTTACAAAAAAAAATATTTTAATAAAAAGTTATTAAAATAGTAAAAAACCTTGACATTTAAATTTTATGGACTAGTTTCATTAGAAATTCATTGAAAAATAGAAAAAATAATCCAATTGTAAAAAAATTAATTATTTGGAATCTACACTGTCTCATCTATAATGGGTTTTAATTTTGTCAAAAAATCTGCAAAAAAGGTCTTTAGACATATGTCCAAAGTCACTATTTTCCTGTGACATTGTTAGGACCTTCAACTTGCAAGTCAAAATAGGTCCAAATCCTAGGTTCAGATCCCCAAGGCCTTTCTAGAACCAAAAAACAAGCCAAAAACCTAGCCACAAATTTAAATTTTAAGAAACGAGATCCCGTTTTGTAAATCGGGATCTCATTTCCTAAAATTTATTATTTGGACCATTGAAATAGAAACGGGATACTATTTTATAAATGAGATCCCATTTTTGTTTTTACATTTTTTTTCTAATTTTACTGGAAAACTATTACTATGAATTTTGCAGTTTCACATGTACGACTAACTGTGACAAATTCACCTAGTTTCTATCAAGTTTTGTCTTTACAGGTCTTCAACTTGTAATTTGAATTTAAATTTTTGAAAGGAGGCATCATTGGAATAGTTTTTTGAGTGGAATTGTGTTTTTTTTTTTTTCTTGTTTAGAAAAACAAAAGAGAGACTTTCACTATTGACATTCATTTGTGCTTGAGAATTTTATAATCATGGGTTCACAAGCTCGTAATAAGAGGAAAGATACGAAGGCATTGACTCTTTAAAAAAATGAAGTAAGGAAAGAGAAAGAGGAAAAAAGACAAAGAGATAGAAAAATGAGGATTTGATCAATGAATAATGTTGATGCATCCAATTCCACAACTATTGAAGATAAAAACATTGAGGAGACCATGGTTGTAGACGATGCACTAATTTGAAAGAAGTCAATTTAGAAAATAATATGATTATACAAACTAGTCCTAGCATGTCTTCAAATCCCTCTTTCAATGCTATGGAGAATGTTCAATAGGCACAAATACATGTATGTTTTCAAATCCACATTTTGGTAAAATGAATTTTTTTTGTAAAAGTTTTACAAGATGTTGGATTTAAGGATGTTGACATTGATAATATTCATAGAGAATATTTTATAGAAATTGTTGAAAATGAATTTGAAAATGAAAATGAAAATTATTTTGTTGAAAATGAAAATGAGAATGATCCTTTTGTTGAAAAATAAAATGAAAACGAATTTGTTGATTAAAATGAAGATGAAAATGAAAATTGTTTTAAAGTTGAAAATGAAAATGAAAATGAAAATCTAGGATGTGATGTTGAAAATGAAAATATATTTTTTAAATTGAAAGTGATGTTTTGGATAATCTTCTTGGTAAGATTTCTTGGAGACAAATAATCTAACACATGCTAATAGATTATACAAAGAATTATTTTATCATAAAAAAATTTCATTTCAATGTCAACTAATGATGCAATTGATGAGAATGCAAAAAATGAGAAAAGTAAAGAAAAAGTTAGGCAATTTTTTTAAACCAAGAAGAAAAGATCAATCACTAAAACATGCTATGTCTACTGTTACTAGTGTCATTGAGTCTATTGGAAAAAATAATCGATCTAAAGATAAGAATGCAACAAGAAGAGCTATAACAACTACTATAGTTAATAAAACAACTTTGAATAAAAGAATGGGAAGTAATATTAGTGAAATTCTAAAATACATCCTAAAACATTATTAAGAGTGGCAAAAAGAAGAGAAAGTATAGAACATGATCCAATCAACCAATGTTGGATTTTTAGTGGTTGACTCCCAAGGCTTGACATAAAATTGAATGTTCAAATAAATTCTTGGATTGAAAAATATTGGCATGATAATACTAGGGTATCATCTAATGCTAGAGATGTTTTAAAATTAAGAGTGGGGTCCAAAGTTCATGATCCTCATCCAAAACACCTTTTAGATACAACACAAACTGAATTTTGTAGAAAATTTTGTGGTGATTTAGTGTTACCTAGTAATATTAAAATAAGTCAAAGGTCTTTTAAAAATGTAAACCTTGGTATGTAAAAATTAATAAGCAACACATATCTTGTTGTTCTAAAACGCATGTTCAATTTTATTATTTTTATGATGTTTTTCGATATATACGTTGTAGTTTACATACTAACATGATAATGCAAGAATGTGGTATTAATATGCCACCTAAAACAATAAGGGAGTTTATATCAAGTTTGTTCTGTGAAAGATCTAATAGGAAATTATTTTATTTAAGTTCATGTATTTATGGACAATGCACTAGTTGTGGCAATCTTTCATTCTTAAGAGTTTGCATGCATGAAAGTGTTGATAATAATTTTGGACAATAATTAGTGGATGTTAAAAGATTTAAGAATGTTGAGTATTCTTTAAAAGATGGAAAAATTGGGAAGCATTGTGATTTAATTAAAAAAAAATTAGTGTACATGCATTCATATTAGAATTTAAGAGTAAGATTGTACCAAAATATGTCAAACACTCTCAACCTGCTCAATGGATTGATGGCCAATTTCACGCATGTAGAAAAACATTTCTAGTTGGTACTATACTATCAGTGGTTGATTTTACAAAAAACTATACTCTAGCTCCACAAGAGGAAATCCAATCACAATATTACAAGTCAGTGCAAGTGGCTATGTTTATTCATATTGTTTATAGACATGCAAATGATAGCATAGAGGATGATAGAAAAGTTTTGAGGAAGTATCATTTCTATTTGAGTGACAACCAATTACACTTGTCAGAGTTTGTTCAATACTATTTCAATATAATTTATAAAAATTTAAGAGAGAGGAATCTAGATGACATAACATCTCATCTGGTCAGATAATTGTATGGGACAATTCAAGAATGCTTAAGTTTTCTATTGGTTAAGTAGGGTTCACAAGGAATATAATGTCCAACATATGTAGATTTTTTTGAAGCTGGACATGGTAAAGGAGAACATGATGGAGCTGGTGTGTGTTTTAAAAGAATTCTTGCTAGAGAACAATTGAAATTTGAGGATGTAGTAAAATTTAAAGATACATGTGGGATTGTGGATTGGTGCAATACAATATTATCTACACCTGGTTCAATAAAGTACTTTATAATTCATCGATTCTTTTGGTTGGTTGAAGAAGAGAATGTTCTACATAGACTTGATTGTGAGACAATCAATGGATCTACCAAATGGCATTCATTTAAGAGTTTGATTGCAAGCACATGGACTATATGGACAAGGTCCAACTTGTTTGTTTTTGTCAATTTCGTATTTTAAGAGATTGGGAAGCACACAAATATACATAATGGGTTGAAGAGTGGAAGCCAAGATCGTTGGCACTTACACAAGCACATGATCAATATGAAAGAACACTTGAAGACAATGGTCAAGTGTTTGCATCAGACGACTATGACCATGTTTCAGACCTTGTACAAGAAGGTAATTTAATTCAATTTATTTCAGTTTATTACTAATTTTTAATACTTTTATTTATTTATATACATATGAATGGATTTATGTAGATTGGTCAAATTATATGGAAATGTAAAAGTTATTAAATCAAATTTTGTTTGTAGGACATGTGTATGTTATTGTTGCACTTGAGGGGAGTGAAGAGGAAACAAAATATTGGTTGGCTTGTTGTGTGGAGGCTAAACATAAGTTAATAGAACCTTGAGAAGATCATGATGGGTATCATTATCCAACATGTATAGTGATCCCCTTAAGAGATCCCCTTAAGCAAATTTTGATAACAAGTCTTTGATCCCATTAAGAAAATTTTGATAACTTTAAGATCCCCTTGAGAAAATTTTGAGAACTTCTTTGATGATGGCTATCATGTTATCCAATAGGATCAGTGTTGGTTGTTGGCACTTAACTACGAAAATACTTAATAAGGAAGAATGGTCTACCTACATTCAAAGATTATGGAACACATAAGAAGATTATACACTACTCACATTTGGTGGTGGCAAAAAATATAATCATGGAAGACCTACAAATAAGGTGCTATGGACAATTTCTATGGAAGAGCATGAGACAATCATAGATGAGTTGCAAAAAAGAGAGGACGCAGATGGAAAAATGGAATAATTAAATATAGGTAAATATAGTTTTATATTGTCCTTTTAAATAGATTAAATACATGTTTTGATATTGCTTGTGTGTTATTAGTTGAAATTTATTTAAATTGTCCTTTTATATCCTTAAGCCATCATTACAAATTCATTACATAATTTGAGACAAAATGAAAAATCCATGTAGATTCAACCTAGACAACATGGAATACTTGGTAAAAATAGGTAATTATTAGTTAACTTATATTTAAATACATGTTTTCATTATATATTGATATTTCTTGTACATTAATAGTTAAAATTGATTTATTATCCTTTTTTGTATCCTTAAACCATCATCACATTGATCTCATACTTTGAAACAAAACAAAGAGGATGCAAATTCAACCTACACACGTGTGTGGAATACTTTTTAATACAGGTATTTGAGTTGTGTACATATAGATAGTTTTATATAAATTAAAATACATGCTTTGATGATTTCATTGATATTGCTTGTATCATTTTGATATAAGGTGGTGTGAAGACCTACTACATTCCAAGCACAAGTTTTAGATTTTCTTGAGATGACATAGCCAAATTTTATAAATATTGTTTTGAGTTGACATATATGTAAATACATAATTACACAATTACACATTTTGTACAAATTTGTATACATGTACATACAAAATTATACTCTACACTTTTATGTATCAAAATCAATATTCTATATATTTTATTTGTTAAATGTGCATTTTTTCCTACTTTGAAACTTTAAATTTGATTGTATAATCACTAAATATCATGTATATTATTGTTAAATTTGGTTGCCTTGGGAAACTTCACCAAATTTTGAGAACTTCTTTGATCCCCTTAAGACATCGTATTAGGACCCCTTAAGGCATCCTATTACAACATGAATTAAATAAACATTGACACTATTTAAATTGTATAAAATGTGATTGTTATGATTAGTCATCCTAAATTCTATGTTACATAATTATATCAATTGCAATTAAATATGAGACATGTACTTTGAAGAATTTCATCCCCTTAAGACATCCTATTACGACATATCCTAAATATTTATACTTAATCATATCATTTGTTATGTGAGTCACCCTAAAGTCTAATACTTGTTTATATCACTTAATATTTATACTTAGTTATACTCTTCTTTTATCCCCTTAAGACGTCGTATTAGGACCCCTTAAGACATCCTATTACGACATGAATTAAATAAACATTGACACTATTTAAATTGTATAGAATGTTAGTGTTATGATGAGCCATCCTAAATTCTAAGTTAATTATATCAATTGTAATTAAATATGAGACATGTACTTTGAAGTATTTCATCTCCTTAATTATACTTAATTGTACTTAATAATATCATTTATACTTCTTTGATAAGTTAATGCCTTGACTATGGATCACTAAATTTGTAAAGTACAAATATTGAAAATGTCCTATTAATTTCAATTTTAATTCCATATTTGTATTTAATTTCACATTAATGTCCTATTAATGTATTAACTATGAATCTTTTGTAAAGTAAAAATATGTCCTATCAATTACATATTAAAATTTTACATAAAATGCATAAATGCACATATGTAAATTAAAATTAAACAATAATAAACTCCATGATTTACAATATATCAAGTCCATGAAACCAATATATTAAGTCCATCAGAGTACAACCCTTGAAATAAAGTCCATGAAACAATATATTAAGTCCATGAGAAACCAAATATGTAGTCCATTAAATAATCAAATACAACCCATGAAATAATCTAACTCATAGCATCTCTAAATCAAGAGACCTCTTCACACCATGCAGACTACTCAGATGACCTGAACCATTCTATACAAGAGAAAGTTAAGATGAGATCAAATGTAATAGTGTTAAAAATGATTTAATGACAATATAATTTATAATTCATAATAAAATTAAATTACCATGATATCTGGCTCTACATCCTCTGGTGCACCTGCACCTGTCTCTAAATGCTCTGAATCAATCTACATATACAAGTGATTTAGAAAGTTGAAATTAGATGTAAGTCTATGAATAAAAGTGATTTAATTCAACTTAATTTATAATTTATTATATTTAAATTGTACCATAAGAGGTTGTGCACCCTCTATTCTAGGACCTATCTCTACATGCTCAGCTACAGGATGTGTCTCATGCTATAAAAGAAAAAGAATTTAACATGTATGAGCATATATATATATATATATATATATATATATATATATATATATATATATATATATATATATATATATATATATATATATATATATGTATGTATGTATGTATGTATGTATGTATGTATGTATGTATGTATGTATGTATGTATGTATGTATGCATATTCAATTTTAAATTTAATTTAAGTTATTCACAATGTAATTGACTTTAAATATAATCATAAATTTAAATTTCCATGATATTTGGTTGCTCTGCATGTCCTGGTTGAGGTGATGTGACTTGATGAAGGAAAAAATTGGCACAAACAAAGCCCTACAAGGTCAAATTTAAAGCACGTATACTTGAATTAGGTTAAAATATATATATTCAAGTGTGCGCACATTGTGTATAATTGTTTTTAAGCAACTTGAAATTAAAATGCCTCCTAAGTTTCTACCAAATTAGATATCTTTCCAATCCTCATTCTCATTGTTGTGTCAACCTAGACATACATATAGACATAACACTTATAATATTTACTTGTACATGCACATTTGATATAAGTGAATTCAAAATTCATAATTGTAAGTATAGTATAGTAACAAGTTAAACAATTTACAATATAAATGTACCTACCCTTAATGTGAGTCACTCGACAATTGATGAGCGCTTGAAAACCCCTTAGGTGGAATATAAATGGAAGTCAATTGAGTTCCCTAAACCAACTTAAATATTAAAAACATATCTTCATGATTGAATTGCAAATTAAAAAGTCAAGTTAAAAAATTATTTCATATATAATTTAAAAAATTGAAATCAAATACCCCAAAGGGTTTCTGATTAGCATTGGTGTCGACATATGTACTCAAGGAGCCAATGATTCCCCTATGGTCAATGCCATCTACACCAAACAACTTGATTCTTAAAACATTACAATTTATATATATATATATATGCTCATTAAAATTATTATAAATTCAACATGTAGATGCATATTTATACCTGTGTTGCATTTTTTGTAGGGCGATGCTCTGTAGTAAGAAATTATATGAATGAACTGATGCGACCAAATGATCCACCAAAATCTCCATATCCACTCGAACTGGGTGTAGCTTGATCAAGTCCATAGCATAGTTGACATAAACTAGTACATACATGGGGTGTCGACACTCGTGGAGTGGTACTAGGACCAAATCCATAGAATACTCCTTCATCATTGTGGTCTCTAGGCTCTGTAGCTACCAATGTAGAAGTATGCTCATCAAGGTTTCCTGTGAGTGTACTCAAGGATCCTAATGCAGGTATCACTGCACATTGATGCATAGCTGCATGAATGGTAGGAGAAAGAGGAGCAATAAGAGGTTGCGCATGCATGGGGTGTTGGGGATCAACCTATGCCCCTTGTAACCATGGTAAAATTATCAAGGTTAGCTAATAATGCATGTAAATCAAACCCTAATAAACAATGAAGTACAAATAAGCATAAAGACATAAAACATGGAACAATATTACTAAATAGTCTTCATACCACCATTGATTCACCTTCATTGCATTTCTCCATTTTGCTTGAATATAGTAATTTCCCTTATATTTTTGAGTATGCAAATAGGCCTAATGACAATGACAAAGCAAAATTTTGAAGATTCTAATTGACTATGGATGCACTTGACTTGATGTTGATAGACTTGGTAGCAAGGTAGCATAAGATCGCATAAGCTTGTGTAGGTAGGTGACAAATGACAGTGAAAAGGTCTTTTATAGGAAAGATAATTTTGAATGAAGGGTTAAGATTGAATGTCAATAATCAATGGCCAAGAATCAAAGATGTAGTATGGAATAGGGTTAGGGTAAATGATAAAGATTGATGGTCAAGATTAAATTATAAATAATTTAATCAAGGGTGGAGGTTAATTAAGACACATATAGATAAGGATTGACATGAATAAAGAGGTGAGAGGAAATTAGATAATAAAAATTATTTAATGTAGGTGACCAATGAATAATTAAATAATAAAAATATTATTTAATTATAGAGGAATGTGACAAAAGGGACCTTTTAAATTAAATAATAATTGAATTCAAAATTTAAGAGAGTGGACCAATTAAATAAATTAAAATTTATTTAATTTATGACAGAAGAGGCTAATGAATAATTAAATAATTGAAAGTAATTATTTAATTATAATGGAAAATGGATAAAAATTAAATAAATAAGAATTTATTTAATTTTAGAAAGAAAGGAACTTAATTAGTGATGTAATTAAATAAATAAAATTTATTTAATTAGTCAAGACAGAATAAAGATAGAAATGAATCAATTAAATAATGAAAATCATTTACTTAATAGAAGACTTATGAATTTAGAAAATAATTAAATAATTAAAATTATTTAATTATCAAAGACGAAAGTGGAAATGATGGAGAATGTAGAAGTTGTGGGCCTAGGACAAATTTTAGTGTCTACATTTTGCCTCTCTTTAATACAATGCAGTTTATCACATTGTGTCAAATAAAATTGGTCAAAACATGCCCTGATGTGGACAAGGTAGGTCTATGCCACCTTAGAAAATTTTACAAATTTTCAAAAAATATAAAAAAAAAATGAAAATTGTTCTGAAAAGTCAAATTGATAGCCAAAAATGCCATGGTGACAAAAGATTTAAGTTTCAGGACATTCAGGGTAGCTAGAATAAGGTTTCAAACGTCTCATAGAGTGCAACTAATACAAACCCTAGTCAAAACCCTAATTTTTAGGAGGTATAAATTGAAAATTACTAGGTCAAATGGCTTATTTGTGCATTTTGAGTTTGAAAATTGAGGAGATTTAAGAGAAGAAGCTGCAAAGATGTCACTTGTTCCACACACTGAGCATCAAGGATACCACATGCAGACATTCAAATGACTGAGGGGCACATGAGAGCCAGTAAGTGCCTATGAACTCACTTTGTCAATTTTTGATGTCACACATTTCTAGGTACTAGTAGAAAATTTTAGCAGTTAATTGCGTCACTTTCAGTTCACCGCAAGTGATATCGTGAATGACACAATTTCTTGCAATATATATATATATACACACAATGGTGCGAGACATTTTGAGTGATATATATATATATATATATATATATATATATATATATATGATATATGATTTTTGGCAGTGATTATATGATGTGTAGTTTATTGCTATGTATTTATTATGTCATGGATGATTTATGTTTTTATGATGTTTATACAGTCTATATGATCATGCCATGGTTCTACATCTTGATGCCTTATATGTGATTCCTAGCTGGTAGATTTATGCATGATGTGATAAATATGCCATGTGATGCATATGATTATGGAATGTAATGTTATTTTATGTTTATGTGATGCAAATGTAATATGTATGCAATATGATAAATGGTCATGAATTATGATTATGGATGTTTATATGGATTATGATTATGAATTTCATGGATTCTTGTATGGATGCTTATATGTTTGTTATATTTTTTGATGCAATTTATGTGATTTACCATGTATGATTGATAATTCCTATATATGATATTTCTAACATGGATATGTATGCAAGATATTTATTTTGTGTCACAGAACACTATCAAAATGTAGATGGAAGAAATGATAGTCAGGGAGACATGGATGTTGTGTAAACTATCCAAATTTGCACCCCTTCCAAGTTGTGGAAACTTAGTAAATTTGGAGCAACATGGAAACACTCCTAGTTTGTGGGTCATCTAAACTTGGAGTGGACCTCCAGATAAGGCTGGATCCTAATTGGTGTCACCTAAACTACTGCTAAACTAATAATTTCCTAAAGAAAGAGTAAGAGGGCTACATAAACTGAAATTAACTGAAAACTTTTAAAAGATGATGCACCAAATACTAACTAAGACTTGCAGATAGCTTGCACATAGTTCAAACAATGACAAATCTTGGCTTACACAACTCATTCTATATGTATTCTTGCATAAGTATTTTATAAGAAGATTTTAAAGCTAAACTCCTAGAAGGAAAGAGATTTCACAACTAAAAGAATTTACAACTTATAACCTGCAACAACACACTTTTCTACAAAATAGGTGCTTAACATGAGACAAAATTACAAGGAAAAGCTAAATTTCACAAGTAATTTGATCAACCACTAGATGCACACAATAAAGCATGAAATGAGAAGGAAAAATATTCAATATCATTGATCCAAGGTACTCACTGGTATACAAATCTATCCCTAAGTTACAATATTGCTCTTTCTAAAAAAAATAACTCCAAAAAAGAAGCTATCACCCTACTGGAAAGAAAGAATTCCCTTCCAAAACCCAATTTGAAGATACTTAAGCAATTTTTGAAAGAACTATCACACACATGTCCTTCTAGAAGCCCCAGTCGGATGCAACATAAAGGCCAAAAAAGAACCTTCCAAAACTCCTCCAAAATGCCATCCAAATGAAGAAAATTCAAGCCAAGACCTTGTCCACCAAAAAAAACATGATAAAATGCCTCCAAATGCATTCATTTCCTCCAAAAACCCAGTCAAAGACAACTTTCACACTTTCCACATGTTGGTCAATATTCCAAATTCTCCACATGCCTCCAAACTGTTTTGACTCACACCTTTAGCTTGTTTGCAAAGCACGAGACTCAACTAAACCTCCTTTGACTAAATCTTAAGAGCACATGCTCTATCAACACATGTTTTTATATTTTGCATTAAAATACCTTTTACTTGGTCAACATGTTAGGGTAGAAACCCTAAAACAAAAATAATGTGAAAATTGCAAAGCATTTCATTTGTAACATAGAGCTTTCTGGAAGCTCTACCCACCAACATGGGGTTTCCTCCATGCTTTCTCCTGTACTTTTCATGATAGATTTAGGAGTTACAATGGCTTTCTAAAGTGAAAAAACTTGTATACTTGAGGCAAAATGCAAGGTTTAGCTCGGGCCACCCCTCTATGAGTACAATTTCTGGAATTTCCCTTCATTTTCTGTATAAAACATGCTCTAACTTGAGCTCGAATGTTGAAACATGATCAACATTTCATTGCTTTTGTGCATCTTACATTTTATTTTCTTGTAGAAATTTTGAAATCCTCTGTGTATTTCAAGCATTTCCTATAGAAGAATGGTTGTGGATTTATCTAGCATGATATATTCTTTATGTTGATTTAGACAAATTTGAGCATATTTGTATGTCAATTTTATGGCTGTGAGTCTTTGTAAAAACTTGAGGGCTCCTCTTAATTTAAAAAATCTAAAGATTTTAACACAAAATAACTAGGTTGAGGCTTCAAATCTTGCATTTTTCTGTGTTCTATGAGTATCTTTGGTTTTTCCACTGTGACAATCATCTTGCTATTATAAAAATGAGAATATGAATGAGACTTTATGAGAGGGTGGATGGCTACAACAAGAATTATCCTAGTTAACTCTTCCATAAGAAGATGTTGACCTGTTAATAAGAAAGGGTTTGTAAAATGATCCAATTCCATTGCATAGTACGGGTATAGTTCAAAAAACCCTACACATTTTGCATTCCTTCATGAACATTACTCATGACTTTTATTTTGAGGATATTATATTTGTACTCATTTTCATCAACATCAACCCTTACTACACCATGATCCTTGATTTGGTGACTAGTGAGGTGAATTACCTCTTCTTAAAATAAACTCTAATCCATCTTGATTCTATGGAGAAGGAAGCTTGAAGGAATCATGTCATTGTGCTTCCATTCATCCTTTTATGAGATGGTAAAGGCAACCAATCTTAAATTTTAACTTGCATATTCAAATCAACATTCTCCACTGTCTACCATTTACCCCTTTGTCCCTAGATTTAGTTCTACCCTTCTATAGTTCAGTTTTTTCTTTTCTACTCTTGTTTGAGGTTGTGGGTATTAGTAGCACTTATCAAAGTATTACTATCATTTAATGGCGATTATACCCTTGTACCTCACATAATTGCTCATTCTAGACTCCAATTCATTTGGATTATTCCCTGGCCCATGTCTATTGATATCAAACATTGATACTTCTTTGTGACTATTCCAATATAGTTCATTAGCTTTTGTAACTAGTCTTAAAACTATGCATAGCAATCCACTACCTCACATTCTATCATAACTCTATTTAGCATTGTTAATATTGATGCGGGTATGTGCAGGATCATCATGGAAAAAATAGGCCCTTAAGTGGCAAAAAATTCAGAAAAATCAGAGTTAGGCAACTTGATGTAAAAATTTGAATAAGTTATCTATATTATTTCAAAAATATGTAAGAATAGAATCTGTAGCAAATTGAATGTAGTTTTCAAACTACTAGGATTATTTTATTTTTTAAAATCTATTTGGTGAAAATTTGAAATTTCAATACAATAATACTTAAATTTTAGGGAAAAAATAAGTAGGTGTCTATCTGACCACCATAACCACAATAAAATGATAATATTTTTTTATAAGATTTTAAACATAAGTAGAGGACTCATGTTTGGATGTAATGCATATTTTTTTTTTATTTTTTTCCAAGTAAATAATTAATTATGATTTTTTTATTACAACTTTTAAAAAAATATAAAAACTTGTATTTCTGACCACCTTGACTTGGTCAAAACTTCATGAAATTCAATTTTTCTTTTTTTAATCCTATAGTATGAAAAACATAGAATATGATGCATGTTTTGGATTCCAAAAATGTGATACCATTTGAAAGATATAGATTTTTTCAATCATCCTATCAATCAGGATTTTAGTTGTAATTCAAATAGAAAATTAATAATAATTATTTATTAAATTCAAAGTAAAGTATAATTTATATTGGTGGAAATCTGAGAATCTCCTTTAAAAACCCTTTTCATTTCATCAATTTTGGGTAAAAAAAATTCAACCACATACCCTACCAATACCCATCATATTGCTACTTTTTGGCCCATCATGATCCTACACATACCCATGCATATTATAACTACCTTCCTGGTTTGTTAAGTTGTCCAATGGTTGTCTTCATTAACAATGCCTCTTTTCTTTTGCTTCCTTTGTGTCTGTAGACACATGTAGAAATGACCTTCACACATAGACTGTCCTTTGACAACTATGTGATCTACTGTTAATGTATCTCTACCCAATGGCTTAATGGATTACAATGAAATTATAAGTTACATGTCTTAACCTTGTCTTAGATTATTTATTCCTTATCTCACTGTCACTTTTTCATTGACATAATAGTCCTATTCTACCGTGTTCATCTCTTCATGTCCTGCACTATCATTGTGACACATCTTTAACTATGAATGCCTCATTTTTTCAGCCATCAAGAGACTGCCCTTCAAACCATGACTTCCTTTGCAAAACTTGCCTCATAAATTGTATCAAAACCTTTAGACTTTTCTTCAAACCATGACTGGCTCTCCAATCCTATGGACTGTCATGCTTTTATTTCATAAGAAATGTCCTTACATTTGGTTGTGGAATCGCAATGACACTATGGATTCCATTTGATATTGAATTATAATGTGAGAAAAGAATACTTACCACTTTTGTAGAAGTATATAGTAATTCTTTCCCATGGTATTTATTGTCTTGTGACAATGATACATGAGATGATGGTACTACATCCCTCAACTGGACTTTGCTTCCTTCTGCATTTGAGACCTATGATTGCTGCATTTGTGATCATTTTGACGTGTAAGACATAATTACTTTTGAAAAATATTAGCATTTATGTTTCCACTGCAAAGCTTACTTCAAAGCCCTAACACTCTGCCTCCACAAGAAATGACTATTAGTGAAGCATGTCTCCTATTCTCACTACTAATTCTTGATTTTTCATGGAGAGACATTGTCACAATAGTATCCTTTTGATGGCACTATCATAAATACTTTCATTATGTAGTCATAAATGCTGCTATTGATTAAATGTCTTCATAATGCAACATAAAGTAAGATTATAAGAGTTCATTTCCATAGATATGTAATGACTATACCTTGCTATCATTTTGCAATAACAAATAATGTCACCATTCATGATGACTATCATGTGTAGTTTTAGGTATGTCATCTATGCTGCCTCATTTGACTCAACTCAACTGAGGTTTGTATTTTGAGCAAAACATTATCCTTGAAATGTCCAATTGATGACTCTCCTCTGCTTTATAAACTATCATACCTGTAGACATGTGAAATTAACATCATGCATCATATTCACCTGATCAATTAAATAAATCAAATTTAATTCATTAATTTCCTAAGGTCATTCATTTAAATTGAATAAATTAACTTTATTTAATTTAAGCCTATCATCATCCTTTTAATTAAATAAATCAAACCTTTATTTAATTAAATCTAAAATCACCTTTCATCTCCCTTTGATTTAATTTAAACCCCTAAATCTAAGTCAAATGGGTCAAAGCATCTAATCCCTCACTAAGTTAATCTAATCCCGATTAACCTAATCTAATCACCCATCACATCCTCTAGCTTTTCCCACTTGCACAAATAAAACAATTAATTCATTTATAAAATCAACATTTTCCCTCAACAAAGCATCTTTTGAGAATATTCCTCAAGTTTGAATTTGAAGACAAGTTGACTTGTCCCTTCCAACATGGCAATAAATTCTCTCTTACATGTCCCCCACTTAGCATTTAACTCTCAATTTCAAATTTGAATCTCCCCCTCTTTGGCACATTGGCCAAAACTTGCACATTCCTCAACCTATCACAATGTGACAAGTGGTTTCATCTCATTGGCCAAATCATTATCCCACATTGCTCTATTTTGAGCTCTCTTCCAACTTGAAAATCTATAAATGGAAGACTTATTCTTCATCAACCCATCTACACTCTCATGCAAAGTTATTCTCTTAAACTAAGAACTAATTTTTCCCATCACCATTGCATTGCATAATTTGAGTTTTAGCAAGGATTGGGAAAGGGTCATTAACACAATTGACACCAATCCAATATGGAATAGGTACTTGTCTTGCTTCTACATGTCTCTTTGATCTTCTTTGTTATTTGTTTGCATCTTTGGAGCATGACATTGTTATTTCATAGAAGCATTTGATAAATTTGCATATGACTAACCCATTATTTAAGGTGCATTTGAGGTTATGAGTGTTTGTAGATTTTAGTTGCTTCATATTGGCGCTAGAAGGAGGGCAGAGCAAATAATATGGAAATGACGAAGCACAATTACTTTTTTTGTGTTGTCATAATTTCACAGACGTCCTTAACCATTGAATATAATTTATCTGCTTCTTTTGTTATTTTGTTATTTCTAGTAATACTAAGTTTTGGGTTAAAGCCTGCATTCCATTTAGTGATAAAAGTAGCTGCAATAAAGCAACTCATTCCATGCCAACTTTTATGAGAAAATTGAATGACTACCTAGAATGAATTATTTCTAGTTGGAAACTCTGTAAAAAAAAAAAAAAAAAACTTGCATGGTTTATTATCACTACATTCATAATACTCATTCTCACAAACAAAGCCCTTGCCAGACATCTACATTTTTATTACTGTTATCAGCTTTTTCCTTTATAGGAAAGGTTGAGACACATAATAAGCCATCGTAGATATCACCGTAGTCTTTATTCTTAGGCACCCCATTTATAGCAACAATGCTCTATGTGTTTGACTAGAAGGAAAATACATAGAATCACTAAGCACAAACAGTGGGTAGAATAGGTGGTGCCGTGTGGTGGTCTATACATGTCTTGTATTTTCTACAAAAGTGCCCTTTTTGGATAAACAATTTAGATTCTTAGAGTATCAAATAATGAATTGGCCATTTCCAATATACACCTCGAAAATATTGACTACTGACTTGAAGCAAAACGTCCAATGCAGGTGCAATGAGACATGAATTTCGTGCAAGTCAAAAGGTGGGAATAGCGCAAGGCATAGAATACTCCATTAGCTATGATTTTGTCTCCTATCACATGCCAAGGGTTTTAAGAATTAGTGGATATGTATAGTGGAGGCATGTTTTAGTGCTAACTAAATGTTCTTTGTCAAGCTTTGAAATAGTTTAGCATTCTTGCAAAATTTATGACCTCCTATTCGAGTCATCATCTATTTAGTCAATTTTCTTTTGCTATTGTGATTATGATGGCATTTATTTATCTCTATCAGCTGATTTAATCTGGCATGAAACTGATGGTAGAGACATCCATTTACTTTTGTACAATAGAGAAATCACTTTAATGAAGTTGGTTGGGACTGCACGTCAATGTCAAAATAGTTTAGTATTTTGTCAAAAAGTCTCATTCCTTAACTAAGGTGTCATGTCAAACAACCTAGACCATGAGAACGCTTTCTTTGAAATCCATCAGTCACTGGTACATTTGGTGTATGGACTTACAACATCACATAATTTGTAGAAGTTATTAGAGTCTAGCTCAGACAGATGTTCAGCTACATATTTCCCAAGCTTTATACTCTTATGCATTGTAGAGCTACCAAGTAAAGATCCCCACATAGCAACATCAGGTTTTAGTGGCATTTTTCCAATTAAGACTAGTACATCCTCCAGGTGTAACAAACAACCAAGAAGATCAACCATGCAACAGCAGTGTTGTGTGTGTGGCATGATGCCATAATGTTGATCCATGCCAGCAAAGTATTGCCAACCATAATCAACCAGGCCTGTGTGGTAGCATACAGAGAGAATAGCCACAAAACTTACGTGGTTTGGCTTTGTGCCTGATGATTGCATTTGTTCAAAGAGATGGACAACCTCCTTGCCACATCCATGCATGGCATAACCTAGAATCATTGCATTCCAAACCACCACATTTGGTTCTTGGACCATGTCAACCACTTCGCATGCATCAGTAATGCTCTCATATTTTGTGCAGGGAAAGTGTGAACTTTGTGTCTTTACACAGCCACTGTATTTCTAGCCAAACAATTTACACGCATCTTGCCTCCACCTATCCATCAATTGCTACATTCTAAGGGAATTCATCTCTTTTATTCATTCTGTCAAATAGTCTTGCAACCAAGCCAGAACCAAGGAGTGGTTCTGCACCAAGCAGTAGCTCCGTAACGCCCAAAATACCCTCACGAATAACAAAGTAGTGATGTGGAAGGTCGGGTTCTGAATGGATTGTAGGGTAACCTATAATATTTTTGGGCGTGCATACAATGAAAGGATGTGAGAAACAACACTGATTCGGCACCAAGGTGCAATAAATATTGTCACTTGGACAGAGCTACAACATTATATCATTTTTTTTACATTGTAATCAATGACATGATTCAAATCCATCTTCCTTTCCACTTTTATAGCATATTGAAGATCTTGATCTAGATTGTTAATTAATTGCTTTATTCTTGTCTATTATCAGGATAACGTGTCATATCTATGATCGATCTCATGTGGCTAATTAATTTGTTTAACTTTTTTTGACAGCAAACTTATGTTGATTTTTTTTACAGAGAACTTTTCTTGGGCAACAAACTTCATTGATCTCTTTGGTAGTGAGTTGGTGTTGTCCATACTACATTGAATGGTTTGAGTTGGTCACTTTTCTATTCTAAAGGCCTAACCTTTAAATGGCGTTGGCTGAGAACCTGAGCTCATTCACGGCACCAAAAGCTTCGAAGATTGATCTGAGTGTAGCGACATCAAAATATGCAATGTTTCAGTAATTGATATAATAAAGTATGTGATGCGATGTCACTTTCAATTTATTAGGTAATATGCTGATCTTGTAGATCATTTTCTGATTTGGAGTTAGATTGACTATCAAAACATTTAATCTCGGGTTGCCTTTATTGTCATAGCATTTGCTACAGCATGGCATGACCTATAATGAGAGACATGTTGCATTTATTAGGGTTATTTCATGGCAATCAATTCCATTTGTGTTATTACATACCAATTTTCAACTAGAGAAGGCAGTGAAGCTTTTGTAGAGGGAACGTTTTAAGGTAGAAATAAACTCTTTTACTACTTCTTTTACAAAAGATGATTCACTTCAAACAAGTTTTGAAATGGGCATGATTATAGTTTATAGTTAATCCACGTATCTATTAAACTAAGGAGAAAAGATTGAATGCCATAGGATCGCTATTAAGCTTGTATTCCATTTATTATTAGAAGTAAATGTTGTGTGGTAAAATGATCTGATGTTGGAGTAAAAAGCTCGAAGCGTGACACTAGAATCTATTTTTTTATCAAAAATATTTGACTCACGCATTGTAGTTATGGAAATGCTTTAAAGAAGAATCTTGAAAACAATGTAGATCATTAGGGTTTGTTGTCTGAATATTGTGTTTCTCTATTCATTTATGGTTAATATCATATTGTTGTTCGATCTTAATCTCAATGTTTCTCTGCACTAATATTGATGTTTTCTTTGAGTGCAAAATTAACAAACTATCAATTTTTAACATCTATTTTTTGGGAGTAATCTATTTTCTTAAATGTTTCTTGAACATGTCGATTAATGATTTGTAGATCTGAATATGTTGATAATTGATTTGCAATTTTTTTTTTGAATATAACGGAGTAGCAAGACGGCGAAAGAAAATCGAGAAAATAACAAGCAAATTTAAGTTGGAAAAGTGGGCCTTGAACTTAAAATTGACAAAAGCATTTTTAAATGCTTAGAGCATCCATTTCCCGCTTTTGTTTTCTATTTTAGGCCAACTAGATCATTGATTTTTTTTTCAAAGTTGGGCTAAAATTGAACCTTAGAAACTCATTAGAATTTGATTTGGGTTGAAATTGAACAAGCAAAACTTCACATTTCATCTTGGTACTCTAAAAAGAACTCAATTTTGCTTTGGGATTTAAAACAAACATGTGTCTTTTATACTTTGTAATCTTTTTTGCAAAATAATCTCATCTAGAAAGGTGTATGCACTTCTCTTGCACTTCACGGTGATCTTGAGAATCAAAAGTCTTTTTTATGACATTAAGTTGCATAAAAGATTGCCTCCACACTTCATTTTGGGTTTAAAATTGAACAAAACACTTTGTGAGTGTGAGTAAACCTATTGCATGTGTTCTCCCTTTGTTTCTAAATGAAGGTTGATCAAACTATGAATATGTTTGCTCACTTTTTTCTATCTTAGAGGGCCTACCTTGGGGAAAAAGTACTCACCCAAGGGAACGACTCAACCAGTAACACTCTGAACCTAAGAGTATTTCCAGCTGGGATATAAATGTGGGTACTATAACGCCAGTATCACGTGGTTGATTTTGACGAGATGGATCTGAAAAGGGACTCTCGCCGTATGGGTCAATATCCATGAATGGAAAGTCTGAACTAAAACCCTTGTTTGTAGTAACCAACCAGTCCATCCAACAAGTTTATCAAAGTGGTGCATTGGAACTTAGATTCCAAGAAGTTACTTGCCATGTCCGATCTTGGTTAAAATATAGAGGTTAAGACTTCATTCTTAACATACCTTATATTTTTCCTTGGTTGCATGTAAAATCATCTCTTCTACTATGAAGGGCATGAGGCAAGCCCACCAAGAAAAATATACCAATTGAGCTAGGATGTTATATTGCTTGTGAGTCAGTTTGAAAACACAGTGCTTGTATCCAAAACATTGAAACCAACATTCAACGAATCATCAGAATTTCAAACCCTTTGAGAGGAACAAATACCTTTGAAAAGTCATTGTGTTACTACTTGTCCCTAGGGATTCTTATCCCTAGAAATCTTCTAAACACAAGGACCTATATCTCAATTTGTTCATTCCAAAGTCAACAATAGGAAACTATGATCTTGAAACCTTGATTTTCACATAATGGACCTTGTGGAATGAAAAGGAATTTAGACATAGACATTTAGTTTGAAAACTAATCAAGAGTGTATTTGTGGTAAAAGCAAGTCATTAACCAAGATTAACTCAAAATTGAACCCCACACATGTGCTTGTTTATCTTTTTTATCATCTTTTGAGCAAACATTGGTCTTTTGGTTTGAACTACTCTTAGAGAAAAGCATGTTCTTCAATATCTTGGTCTAGTAAAAAAAGTCTCTCTAAGTCTCTTAGGATCAAAATAAAACTTTCATCCATCTTTCAAACATCAAAATCAAAATCACCTCACAAACAATTCTTGGAAATCTTGAAAAAATCCCTCATCCTAAACTTTGGGCAAATCACTTGAACCAAATCAAAATCATTTCATTTGATTATATGTGTGTAGATGAATCCTTCTCCACATATTTAGTCAAATTATTGATCCTTGTGAACAAGTCTATCCCTTGATAACATCCAACATCTCGCGGTTTATAAGTTCACTATCCAAAATCCAAAATCAAATCAAATCAAAATCATCTTGTTTGGTTAGGTGTGTCTAGATGAATCCTTCTTTACAAATTTAGTCAAATTAGCATCTTGTGGATAAATTTAATCTAGGACAATATCCAACCTCTTAGAGTTTACGAGTTCACCAATCCCAAATCAAATCAAAACATCAATCCAAGTCCTAAAGTTTAGTATCCTCTTCAAGGTTTCCTAAGAGTTCCCAAATCATTCACCAATCATCCATATTACGTATCTCATCACCATCCTTTTGATCCTTAAAATCTTAGACTTTCTTTTTTGTACCTAGAGTTTAGATCAATCCAAAGAATTAGAGGTTCACCTCCCATATTCTTCAAAATTGATCCTTATTTTACGGTCCAAACTAGACCTCAACACAAGAAGAACATGGAATACAAACTTTCCCCATACATCATGAGTAATACAAACCAACCAAACTATCAAAGCCTTCCAAAACCAATGGATTATCAAAACTCACATTTATACAATCTGTACATGGGATCATTATCTCCTACAAACCTCAATGGTACAACAAATGTGAGTATGCCCATTCAAAAGTTTGGAACAACTTCCCCGATGGTGGATTTAAATAAAAGTCCAAACCTACAAGTCTATCAACTGAAAAATCAATGCATGAGCTTTCAAACAAACGACATCATCCCATCAAATCCCTACATGCCAAATGAGAATGTACCAAGTACAACTTTACCAAACATGAACATTTTGAGTCCAAACTTGGTAAAATTTGGGATGGATATGTTTACAAATCATATGAATGTTGTTCAAAGTCCAAACAAGATGTTAACGATTTCATGTATTAATCCAAGTCAAGGTAACACCATGCAAAATCAAAGTTACCTAAAACAAGACAATGTGATTCCCAACATCAACAATGCTTAATTTCAACCTATCATGCCAAATTTGAACATCATCCCAAGTCAGAACATTGTCCAAAATCAATTAGTCCATGATCCCATTCAAAAACCACAAGTATGCATCCCAAATCTGCTTGAACAAAAACCAAATCAACTATATCAAGGGAGTCAAGATCAAAATCAAGGTCAAATTTGGCGAGATCAAATTTCTACACTTACCAAAATAGTTGAGTCATTGCGCCAAGAGACATCTCCACCACCATTACCCATATCAACATCATTCCTTGGTTTAGGGCTTCCCCCTTTACCTATCACCAATCACTCCATCCAAATCAATCCACCTAACACCAATCAAGCCATCACATCAAATCCTTTGAATATACCATCGACATCGCACCAACATATGGTATCTAATCAAATGACAACATCAATCTTGACAAATCAAAATATGGTCTCCCAATGATCTATCACCTCGATCACTCCAACCAAGGTATCACACCCATCATATCTCAAACCCTCACGATCACTCCAAATGTATCTCAACGACTTGTCACTACATCCAACACAATTCTAAATCCACCACCACTACCACCAAAACCAAATGCAGCAAGACAATATAACATTGTGCTAAAAGCTCACCAGGCCTACCAAAAGGCCATCCAACAATATCTAGCCTCACAACAAGCAACACAATCTCAAAAAGTGCAACAAGCCTCTCAAGCTACCCAAGCCTCTCAAGCTACCCAACAAACACAAGCACAAACACAAAAAATGATAACTATTGGGGATAATGATGAACATTCAACCACTAGTGATAGCATTGACAATCTCCCCACCACAATTTTTGAAATCAATGATCAAGATCTATCCATCAAAGAGCACATTGAAGCTGTTTCTATCTCGTCTGAAGATCAAATCAACATAGGTCAAGAGTCACTTTTCAATCATGATCAAAATCCACCAACAATACTCGACAATGATCAAATTCAAGAAATGTCAACATCACTTGACCCTATGGTTGAAGACATTCACAATCTATTTGCCACAATTGTTGAAAACAATGTTCAAGATCTCTCAATTAAGGAGCACATTGAGGATGTTTCTACCCCATCCGATGATCAACTCACCATACATCAAGAGCCACTTTTAAGTGATCTATTTCAAGGAGTGTTAGAATTATTTGATTCTATTGACATAATGCATGATCCATCAACCAATGATCATATTGAAAATGTCTCTACATTGCCTTATGAGTTAGAGGACATATTTCAAAAGTTTATTTCAAAGCATAATCAAAATCTTTCACCAAAGTCTAGCAATGGTCCTTTCCAAGACATGTTGACATCCTTTGACCTCATGGTTACAAATACTAAAGGAACCTTGAACTTGACACTTGAAGATATTGAACCACTTACCATGTCTAATGATGACATCCAAGAACCCTTTGTAAGCAATCCATCCTTTGAAACAAACCCATGTCAAAAACTTGATCCAAAGCATGTCGAAAGCAACTCTAAAATCATTCAAGATCAAGAATTTGTATCTTCAAGATACTACAATAATCTAATGGACACTCTCCTATCTATGCAAGATGATCATATTCATGTAGCACATACTCCTCCATCTACCCATGAGATGCTTTTTGCAGATGGACACATAGATGATCTTCATTCAGAATAGGATTCCTTTACTCCTGATATTATTACACAAAAAGAGCAGGTTATTGATTCCTACAGCCAAATAGAGTTGTCAACATCAGGATCAAATATATCCAAAATCCAAATTGAAGACATCATACATGGAGATACCAAACATTATCTACTCAAGGAAGTAGGTCAGACAGAACAAGATATTTCAGAGTTAGCAGAGCATCCAATCAAGATAACATCATCTGCAGTGGTCATTTATCAAAGAATACACTCTAAACAAGAACTCTTAGAACATGCGGAATCAAAGCATGAAGGTACTACTTCCATAATACTGGGGGCAACTTTATCTAATGCAAGCATCAACATAGGGAGCACAAAGAGTCCTTATGATAAAACCGATGCCAATACTACAACCAGTCACATCATGAATCTTCTTCCACCCATCACCCCATCCATGAATTGGGACCAAATTCAAAAGAAAGATTTGAATCAAAGTACAAAGAATGTTATCAAAGCAAAAGAAGCTAAGAAGCATAATGGACAAATCAAATACAAATGGATACCAAAAAATACAAAGAAAGATCATCCCTATCAAACTCCATCAGTCAAAGAAACTATGGGGAAAAATATAAAAGGGAAAAGTATCCATCAAAGATGTCCACAAAAGCAAAAAGCAGGCTTCTCAAGCAACGTACAAGGTATATCAAGTAGTTGGTCCTAATTCCATGCACACTTTTGTATCCACCCATCATTGCTCATCTACCCAAGTTTGGAGAGTCACAGATTCCAAGTTATCAACCAATCCATCTCTTATCCCTAAACACACTCCATCCATGCCTCGACGCATGATATCCAGTTCTCACATTGACCATGTATTGGCAACGACCCTTCATCATAAGGATTTAGAAGGCACTCTATTGCAATGCACACACAAAGACAAAGTTAACTCCGGTATCGATGAAGCATATCAGAAATCTCAAAAGTTGTATTCAAGTGCACATATCTTAGCAAAGCAACTTCTTCAGGCATGATATCGATGGTACATTATGATAGGAGTGTCTACATCACCAACACCTTGTGATTTAGTATGAGCTTAAAATCTTTCAAAAAAATCAAAAAAATCAAAAAATATGAAAATCCAAAAAAATCAAAAAAAGGATTGAAAACAGTAAAGAGAAAAATCATCCTCTAGTGAAAACCGCATGTGTGGCACTTTGGGAAAGACCATGATGAAAACCTAGAAAATAGGTGTCATGTGTGGAATTGAGCATCTACATGTGCTAGTTCAAGTGAAAGCGTCTCATCCCATCCATAATAAATCGAACATTCCATCCATCTCATCCATAATAAATCCAATCATCCATGAGCAATTTATCCAATCCATGTGCATATGCCTGCATCCATAGTCCAATTCATCTTGATCTTGAAAAAATTTGGTGCACACTTTATGCTTGCTTATGGTAAACATCTTGACATGGGCCATTTTCATTGAACTTATCCTATGCAACATTATCAAAGCTAGGAAGCACTATCCAAATGAGCTTTCTTGATCCAAACACCTTATCTTATCACAAGATAATCCATATCCATCCATCCATGGCATTCCATACATTGCTAGACACTGGGGGCAGATATTTACATCTTGCTTCGAGAATAAATCTTGATCTATATCCTCCAACTTATGTGGCGATCCGAACATTAGAAAATGTGAAACCAAATTGGTCAAAGCATTTGTGATCCAAAATCCAAATCACTAGCCCATGGCATGTTTTGACAAGAAGATGTTCCTTATCAGTCTTCATCAATTTCATCAATCCAAGTAATCACTATCAGTTGCATCTAACTTGCACTTCAAACGTCACATCAAATCATCCAAACATCTTTTGTTCCAAACCAAGCTTCAACAATCTTGATCAATTGAATCCAATCAATCCATAATCTTGGGATATCCTTCTCGATCATTGTGTTGCTTAACACTATCCTTGCATTATTGTGCATCCTCAACAATGTTATCATCATCACTCCTGATCAATCAATCCTTGCATTGTTGTGCATCCTCAACAATGTTATCATCATCAATCCTGATCAATCAATCCTTCCATTGTTGTGAATCCTCAACAATGTTATCGTCATCAATCCTAATCAATCAAATCCTTGCATTGTTGTGTATCCTCAACAATGTTATCATCACTATCAATCCATCGATTCGATCAGTCAAACTTAGCTTGGTTTTCAACAAAATCCCAAAACAAAGCACTGATATCATCACACACATCCTTATCCAAATCGTCAAAACATGCAAAAATCCAAAAACATCTAAAACATATCAAAAAATCCAAAAACACTCAAAAAGTCAAAAAACATCAAAAACATGGAATCCGAACTACGCCATCTCTGAGCTTAAACGTAGGCAAGGCTAATCTTTGATCAGCCCCCAAGACACAAAATCCAAAAACATTCAAAAAAACATCAAAATCCAAAACATTCAAAAACAAAAAATCCAAAACACTCATAAAATCTTAAATCAAAACATTTGTAAAATCTCAAAAATACCAAAAACAAGCTCAAAACATTCCAAAACATCAAAACATCCAAATATTTTGAAAAATCCATCTTTAATTCGCTTTCACTTGAAATAATCAATCATCCATAATAAATTGATTGTCACCTTCATCCTTTGGCAACACAAACAAAAACATTCACAACAATCAACAAAAGCAAACTTCAAACACAAACTCAAAATTGGAACAACAAACCTTTAAACGCAAAATAAAACTCTTGATCATTTTCAAACATGTCAATCGACCTTATATCAATAGCCTATCAATCAACTTATCAACCCATCATCATCCTATACAATGCATGTCCTAGGATATATCGTTCCGACAATGGGCATCATTTTGGATATCACTTGGATTCTTATCCTATCAAAACACATCCCTTTGGCTGAAGGTATGAAGAACATTGGCTTGTTTGCGTACTTGATCTTTTCTTTTGATTTATCTTATTGTGCTCATTCCAAGGACCTCTTGATGATATCCAAAGAAGGATTTAGAGAGATAGAAATGGGCGATCATTATCTTTGTCTGTTGTGCTTGTTGGTTTGTAAAATACAAATACTTGCTTTGTTAGGTACATCCTAGCAAGGTTTTTGTATGTCAAGTGTGAACAAGAATACTCCTATCTGTTTGTCGAGTCAAAGTCCATCGCAATAGGTACAACGCCATCCTGGTTCTTTATACCCTGATGCATCGTATCTATGTGTAATCAAACATAAGGTAAGTAGCCCTTTTAAAATCCCAATCCTTGATAAGAAAATCATCATCTATCATCATCATCATCTCTAATAAAGTCTTGTCAGATCATGGACTTGTTGGATCCTCTTGGCATCATCTCATTTCTTCTTTCTTCTCTCTACACTAACATAACATCACCAATGCATCCATCTTGCATCCATTTTGCATCCACAAACCATCAACATTCTGCATCTTCTCACATGCATGTTCATCATCATAATATAGATCTGTTAGTCTAAGCATCTCATAAAATCATACATTTACATAATCAATAGCATATCATATCATCCATCTCATCCATCTCACATCATATCATCATTTAAGTTGTTTAGGATAATAGAGATTGGTTATTCTGAGCATCTTGAAACCATCTCATTTGCATCATCATCATAACCATCCATACATCCATCTTGAACCTCTTTATCGTGAGATCGACCCTCATTGAATCTTTTCACTCGATCTCTAGATGGGGCAATGTACTGAGTACTTCTTTCCGCTGGGCATCCGAAAAAATAAGAAATTTTTTGAATTTTGATCGCGGCAAGTTTATTCTTTGAACCAACACAACAAGTACATTGCTTCAAAGAGGGGAAAAATGTAGACATGTGAAATTAACATCATGCATCATATTCACCTGATCAATTAAATAAATCAAATTTAATTCATTAATCTCCTAAGGTCATTCATTTAAATTGAATAAATTAACTTTATTTAATTTAAGCCTATCATCATCCTTTTAATTAAATAAATCAAACCTTTATTTAATTAAATCTAAAATCACCTTTTATCTCCCTTTGATTTAATTTAAACCCCTAAATCTAAGTCAAATGGGTCAAAGCATCTAATCCCTCACTAAGTTAATCTAATCCTGATTAACCTAATCTAATCACCCATCACATCCTCTAGCTTTTCCCACTTGCACAAATAAAATAATTAATTCATTTATAAAATCAACATTTTCCCTCAACAAAGCATCTTTTGAGAATATTCCTCAAGTTTGAATTTGAAGACAAGTTGACTTGTCCCTTCCAACATGGCAATAAATTCTCTCTTACATGTCCCCCACTTAGCATTTAACTCTCAATTTCAAATTTGAATCTCCCCCTCTTTGGCACATTGGCCAAAACTTGCACATTCCTCAACCTATCACAATTTGACAAGTGGCTTCATCTCATTGGCCAAATCATTATCCCACATTGCTCTATTTTGAGCTCTCTTCCAACTTGAAAATCTATAAATGGAAGGCTTATTCTTCATCAACCCATCTACACTCTCATGCAAAGTTCTCTCTTAAACTGAGAACTAATTTTGCCCATCACCATTGCATTGCATCATTTGAGTTTTAGCAAGGATTGGGAAAGGGTCATTAACACAATTGACACCAATCCAATATGGAATAGGTACTTTTCTTGCTTCTACATGTCTCTTTGATCTTCTTTGTTATTTGTTTGCATCTTTGGAGCATGACATTGTTATTTCATAGAAGCATTTGATAAATTTGCATATGACTAACCCATTATTTAAGGTGCATTTGAGCTTATGAGTGTTTGCAAATATTAGTTGCTTCAATACCTATCTTTGGAATAACTGTTATTAGAACTATCATATATTGTGACACTTGAATCAAATATTGTAGTATCTATTTGATGTTCAGTGACTATAAAATGCAGATAAAGGATAATCATTTGTAATTTAGCACATGAAATTATCTATTAGATGTAGAACCTCTTTCCTGTGCTTTGCATGATATTAGCACATGATAACACCATACTTGATTGACATGAACTCATGATACTTATCCCTTTGGTGTTTTTTGACAACACTTTTGTGAAGACTACCATTACTATCTTTGTTACAATATGAGGAGATGCTCTGTTCTTATAATTTCATAGAGAAAAATGCCCAACAATTTGGTCATTTACCATTATGCAAATTGTTTTTGTATACTATCACAGAGCTCTTCCATCTCTTGCACATGTTTCTCTCTTACTCTATGTAACGCTTGCCATGTGAACCCCAAAGGACAACAAACACCACACAATTTTTTTTTTGAAAGCGAAACATTGTGTAAGATAAATTTTTACATTCATTACATGAAAAAAAATTATACATTTACAAATTCATCTACATCCTTTGGGGTACACGAAAATTTCATTACAAACCCTAAACTTTTTTCAAATAAAAAAGAATAAAACCAAGATTACATTATGATATCATACAATCACTAAGGATCAAAAGTGAAGAAACCAATAATAATTTTATAACAATTCAATTCACAGTTCCATAATACAATAGTACAAATACAACATATCAGATAATGACTACCACATAAGGTTTACAAAGGTAAAATAATACATTACGACTATTTCAGGAGTACATTACATCATTTCAAGAGTACATTACATTACTTCAGGAGTACATTACATTACTTCAGGAGTACCTTACATTACTCTAGGAGTACATATGCATCTTGACATGCAGAGGAGAGGATACATCAAATACAATAATGTTACATAATTAAACATGGTACAAAATAACTAAGGTAGAGTCTTGGATCAACAACATTGACACAAACTCAGACTGGGGACCTAATGGGGTGCATATCACATTCCACCCGACCATGTGGACCTGAAGGTCCACCCCCTGTGCTAGGAGATGAAAAGAAAGGATCCACAACCAAGAAAGACAATCATAAAAATCACAAGACCAACTCATAAGGCCAACCAAAACATATGATTTCAATGACCACTTACAAGGTAACTACTTCTGGAGGAAAATGAAGAAAAAGAAAGGAATCTATCAAGCATAAAGAAGATCATAAACGAAAGTGTGTGTGAGGCATGAACCATTTTGGTCATAGTCATAACTAAGGAAAAAAAAATCATAGAATAGGGTACACCCATGAGAACTTAAAAAAATAGGGATACAATCCATGGAAACACAAAGGTTTAAACTTGAGAAGATTCAACACAAAACGGGTTTCCCATCACCTCTGGAAGCCTAACAACCTACCACCCATGACTATCCAAAGGAGAGTAACTTAGCATTCAGGTTCCCATCATATCCAAAACATTTCTAGACATAAAGTTACCTCAAAAGTGAAATAAAACAAGAGGAAAAATATGATCAACATAGATTCACTAGTATGCATAAAGAATCAAATCCAAGGAGTATTTAGGATAACTAAATAACCATCTACATGTTCAAGATAAAATATAAATGTCCATTCACTTAAACGTAGACACAATCCAATCCTACTAAAGATAATGTAGAGAATAATTAAATAATTAACTATAATTAAATGTAATTCCATCATTAAATATTTTAATTAAATAAGCACTATGAACCCTACAGTAGGTAAACCTTCAGAATTCTTTTAATTTAATACTCCTAACTTATACCTCTATTGACTTCAAAATAATAATCATTAGAATGAAACATATATATTTGTTGTTTCAAAATAATAAATTTAAATAAAATGTAGTATAAAGGTTCACTTCATATAAATGAATTTAATCAAAATCTAACATTTGTTTTTGTTGATTGCAAACTAAATAAATCTAATTCGAATTTAACATAGACAATTTATACACAAATCACAATCTAAGTAATTTATTAGGTTCATTTATCCTATTGTTCTAAATGAGGAATTGAATATGAGAAAACTAGAGCTACCAAGTGGATTTTGTAGCCTTGACTTAATTCAAAAATATTGATAAAGAAAATTTCACCCAATGCTCAAACTTAATAATTCTCCTGTTTCTTCACTCAAAATAGCACTACACTACATTAACGGCACAAACCAAGTACTTAGATTCCTCAAGATTTTCAAGCAATCAACTCAATAACCATTCAAACTATAGATTTATTTGATTTAATACATATTATCTAGTGTTTCTAATGTAAGACAATTGATATTATTTTTATAATCAATATAATCATTAACATTAATGCTAATGTATTGATACCCCTCCTGAATTTTAATATATTAATAACCAATATGTTCACTCAATTTTTTTTTCTAAAAATAAAACTCTTTAATTTTAAACTATGAAATTCACTAATTTCATTACTTACTATACTTGTATTAAAAAATCATTATTTTCTAATCATTTAAATACATAAACAACAATACTTTAGTTACTACATTGACATATATATATAATTCCTATTTCTTTCTAGCTAGGATTCACTAACAAATAAGATTATAGAGAGTAACACTCATATATACTCTCATGCCAAATCATACTTACAAACATTTACAAAAGTAAATAACTTAATTCTTAACTATAATAAATTTTCCCTATTTCATAGGCAGAATTGTTCCTTTACTTAAAATCATGATATCTATATATGCATATGTATAAATATTAACATAGAAAGCTAATTTACAAAGCACATTGAATCATATAAAGGATAATATAGATATTACATATAAAGATATGTAAATATTTGAATACCAACTCTAAATGTTTTAATTTAACTACAAATAACCGATCTACCATATATAAACATATACAACGAACTTCAGACTCTTTGTATTTTCAACAATTACCAATTGTGATGCAAGTTCAATATAATGTATGTACGACCATCAAACATAATGTACACAATTACATCGAACTACTCATGGCAAACGTCCAGAGAATATCGTACAATGAAATAAACATTGAACAGCCACTCAAGTATCCCCATCAAATTCAATGAAGGGTAATCAATGAGAGGGAATCGACTAGAAAACACTTTAGGTATGAGGAAGGGGAAACTACAAATGCAGGGGAGAACAATCATAGATGGGAACCTAGAATGGGCATCAAAGAAGGTAAAGTACAGGATTGTAAACAAAACACATACATCCCAAGCATGAGATGCACAGACACACTCTAAAGTAATAAAAAAGGGAGCTTTGAATCGTTGCCTAGAATCCAATAAGGCACAAAGGATAGGTTGGATTTCCTATAACTCAAGCCAAAGAGAAGGTACCTAAAATTGTGTGACAGAGATGTCATCTCATGGCTAGTAAGGCATGAATTGATAGTTGATAGCAGGTTGCTAAGAGAAATAGGGAGGTTATTGAAACTTTTTTATATATATTTGACCTAGCCTATGAAGATCATTAAGGAATGAGATTTAGTTGGTGGCTTATCCTTTTACTACGTGTGACATAACACGCTAGTTTTCATTTGATAACAAACTTAAACCCTTCGAACATAAGCATGAGTCAACAAAAATTTAGATGAGAATAAAATTTAATAGCAAATGCAGAACATAGTTCGTTAGATACATTATTTAATCCCATAATTTCAAAAGAAAATTTAACAATATAATAATGAACACAGAAAAGACAACTCAATTTAACCAAACAAACTTACACAAGATCCAAGACGGCTGAAATGAAGGGACACTACACTCTATTATAGCTCAGTACTACTCATGATGCATAGCACTTGTCTCCTAAATGCATTTATGACCATTGATATTCCTAGACTACTCCAACTTTCATGATTTATCCCTAACAATTGCTTGTTGCCCCTTTGATCATGACTCCATGTGATCACTTGCAAACACTATAATAGTCCTAAAGATGATTGACTTCTTTGTCTCATTCATAGTCATGCTAACTATGAGGATGATAAGTGGCTCTTTATTCCATAGTTTGCTAAGACTGTATGCATGCATTGACCGTTACAAAGAGCCCCTTTGATCATTGTTCTTGAAACCCTCTGTTATTGTAACTTGATAGTGATTTGTCTTTCCCATGTGCACCGTGATCATCATGATTGTAGATGAATACAAATTTATGCCAAATGCATTATTGCTCTTTTAGGACAACACATTGACATGGTGGCCTTGACCATGCATTTCATTCATCACCTATGGCTGCTCCATATAGCTCATGATAGCTCCAAATGTCACTTCATAGATCCTTTTCCATTTTGATTATCCATAATTGAAATTGATGCATCTCTTTTTTCATATTATCATAGAAGTCATTTGTTTCTTAGGAAGATACAAACTATTTCATCTTTAAATGATTGTTGTCCTTATTCTTGTTCCCTTCCTTACTGCCTCCTTGTAAATTAAATACAACTCATATCATTATTTAAATGGAATTTGGATCCACTTAAGAAGATTGAAAGACATATTCATTAGAGTAATATCTCTAAGAAGAGATGACTTCCCCTTTGATCAGCATGATGGTAGCTTATTGTTTAATTCATTGTGAAAAGATGAAGTGTAAATTTCTTGATAATTCAAAATATTTTGTTGCATCTTTTAAATTTGATAATGAAAGTTGATCAATTGGTATGATTCCATATTGATTCAATAAATCAAGAATAGTTTTATCATTGATTTGATCATGTTGTTAAATTTCCCATCCCTCCTAAAACACAAGAGGGTAGCATGTTGGGCTCAACCCTTGTGGGAGCCACATTTTACTCCACATGTTTTAATCAGCTGAATCAAAATAGTAACAAAGATTTGTCCTATATCTACACAAGGAGCAAACATGTTAGATAAACAAATCATATGATAGTTGTGTTTGATAACTCTTTTGTTTTCCTAGACACCTATGGAATGTTGTCTATTTTAATGCTTATGGAGATTAGATTGTATGTTTACAGATTTTTTACACATATTTTGATTGGTGGCCTTTCATTGCTCTAACAAAACTCTTCTTCCAGATGCAGGGAACCTAGGAGCAATAGGGAGAGCATTAATTGAAAGCAAGACAAGTGAGAGATACTAAAGATAATACAAGACAAGGCAATCAGGATTCGTCATTCAGGCAATGACGGACCCCCCTTCATTTTATGTGCATTTATATTTTGTATCTATAAATGTATAGTGTTTTCTTTATATGCATTAAAATGGTCAGTCCCTCAACTTGTGAGGAGCACTATACACTTATCATTATCAATAAAGACTACATTTTGGAAAGATGATTTTTTTTTCTATTGTATGCAATTGCATAACTATACTAATGTAATATTTTGATAATTTCTTTTATGCACATGGATGAAACTTAGCAAAAAATGATATGTTCCTTTTATCATTTAAATGCAAACATAGTCATAAGTCTACCTGATTTACTTGGAAGCAAAATCAAGTAATATTGTTGGTGACATTTGCTATATGTTTTCCTACTAAACATTTTGACCAGTTCCTTGAAGCTTATCCATTGGGCATGGATTTAATAGAAACCTGTCAAAACTTGGAAAATACTCTTGTACATTGTAGTAACTCATTAGAATAGTGTATGGCATCCTGAAACTTATTCCAACACACAAAAACACTCAAAGAAAACTAATTAATTGTGCAAAAAAACACTTAGGGAAATGAAAACTTTCATCTAGAAACCTACCCTAAACTAACCTAACCAACAAAGATGTTGGTCAAACAAAACCATTGACTAGCTTTGCAAAATAATACCCCTTTCTAATCGACAACTGATGCATTACATGATTATGTATTGCTGAATAAACATGAAACACATGCAAATATTCAAAAGACTGTTGCAATATTTCATGAAAGATGCAAATAACCTCACTTACACCTTTATTTTGATCATTCCTATTGTTGTATTGAATCAGAAAAGTGAGCTGAATTTGATCACTTTCAGCTGCAACTCCAAAATCAACTTCCTCTTCAATTGCATCCTCATAGTTGGGTGCAAGCATGACCTTTGGTACTTCAGTGGCCTCCATTCTAGCCAAATGCCAGACAGGGCATCCTCATGAAAGAAAAACCTTCAAGCCAATCTTGATCAGTTTACTTTGATCAGCTACTTCTACAACCACAACCTCATGATGATTAGAATGAGCTACCTCATGTGATTCAAATGATACTATGAATGCTCTGTCCATTTGGTTATTCTACTCACACTTTTAAGATTTATAAATTAGTAGCTCATCATCAAGTCCTGAAGAAAAATCTCTATTATACTCAAGAACATGTCCTCTTCAAGTTCATGGTTAGCTCCCTCATACATGACATGTCCTACGTCAACTTCATAACTTTTTCCTTGAACATTTAAAGGAGTACTCATACCTTTCAAAACATACCTCTATTGATCATGCTCATCTTGATGGATATCCTCATATGTACCAACCTTTTCACCTCTCAAGACCAAGTTGTCCCCATCTGCTTCTTGATGGACTGACACTCTGTCAAAGTGAACCTCCTCCTCTTGTTGTCTAAAACTTGATAATGATGTTAGTACAAGCATAGTGTCCTTATCATCATCAAAATACAATGGAAGTTCGTTAAACATACCAGTCATTATCTCATTACTCTACTCAAAACTAGGCATTGATTTTAGTATGCCTATGTTATCCTCACTCTCATCCACAAAGGTAGTAAACTCTTCGAGCACAACAGTTGGGACCCTCTTTACACAATCCAAGTTTGAGCAAAAATCTTCCAACTCATCCAAAAATGAAACTTCATCACGTTCTTCTTGCTTATCTTCACTCTATTCAACCAAAATAGGAAACTCAACAAACAAATCTATTAGAACCTCATGTTCAACACTCATTTCTTGTTTACTACCCTACTATCCTATTAGAACATTTTCACCATCTTCTACCGAACAAGGGAGCTAATTATTTAGAACATCCAAGGATTCATTTGGAAAAGTGTTTTCTTCTTCAATCCTTTTTTGTTCTAATCTATATTTCTCCATAGCTAAATGAACCAAATTTATGTTTGTGGCCCCCTCCTCTTGTATAGCAGATGTTGGAACCTCACAGGGGAGAGAAGATGGCCCTTTCCAACTTGTAATATTAAGGGTAGAAGGCTCATTGGTAGGCTTACTAATGGGCTCAAAATGTTTCTCATGTTTAAAACTAGGGAACTTGTACTTTGAAACCTCTGCATTCGTAGGATGATTCAACATTACAAGAAGAGTTGAGTTGAAACTAGGAATGGAAGGGGTTGTCTGGGTTTCATACCCTTGTTGGCATTGATAATATGAATAATCTCGATTACTTTACACATGAGCGGACAAAAACTTCATTTGCTCCTCTTTAGCAACTATCTTTGTTTCAATATTTTCCTCAAACTGTATTCCTTTTGTCACCCACTCTTGATCATAAAAAAGGGATCAGCCAGCTCTTGTTGCTGCAAGATAATATTTTTCTATCTCTTGATGTCAACCAACATCCACTACATGTGTGAGAACACCTTAATAACATCACTAATCTTCATATGTTCAAGCTTTTGGCTCAAAGCCCACAACACACGGTCAAGCTTTTGGATCAGATCCAATACATTCTGGTAAAGGTGCTCTTGAGGATGGATAGCATCTAAAATCTCTTCTTGGGGTTGATTTGGATTATATATTGGCTGATATTTAGATTGAGAAGGGATGGGAGGGTGGAAAACATGATAGGATTGTTGGTAATCTACTGTTATAGGGACATTTGGAATAAAACCAACAAGTTGTTCTATGTGATATGGCTAGTAAGAGGGCATATATGCATGATTTTCATGGAGTGGTGGGTAATATACATGATCATGATATGTTGGGTGATATGACATGTTTCCATGAAACATAGACATGTTTATTCATTCAGAAGCTAGAAAATAAGAAAAAATAAGATTTACTTGAAACTAACAAGCACTTGATCATACTGAAACAAGTAAAAACCTCTTGGAGTTGCCATGTATGTATTTGAAACACCTCAAAAGGTAGAAATCAATTGTTGTACACATGAAACAACAGTGGGAAAACATATAAAGTGGAATGAGAATCAGTTCATAGTCCCACCAAGCGTGCCAAAACTATTAACTATCCAAATTTGCACCCCTGCCAAGCTGTGGAAACTCAAAAAATTTGGAGCAACATGGGAACACTTCTAGGCTGTGGGTCACCTAAACTTGGAGTGGACCTCCAGATAAGGTTGGATCCTAATTGGTGTCACCTAAACTACTACTAAGCTAATGATTTCCTGAGGAAAGAGTAAGAGGGTAACATAAACTAAAATTAACTGAAATTTTTTAAAAGGTGATGCACCAAATACTAACTAAGACCTACAAATAGCTTTCATATAGTTCAAACAATGACAAATCCTGGCTTACACAACTCATTCTATATGTATTCTTGCATAAGTATTTTATAAGGAGGTTTTAAACCTAAACTCCTAGAAGGAAAGATATTTTACAACTAAAAGAATTTTCATTCATGAACACAACTTATAACCTGCAACAACACACTTTTTTGCAAAATAGGTGCTTAACATGAGACAAAATTATGAGTTAAAGCTAAATTTCAAAAGTAATTTGATCAACCACTAGATGCACACAATAAAGCATGAAATGAGAAGGAAAAATATTCAATTTCATTGATCCAAGGTACTCAATGGTATACAAATCTATACTTGAGTTACAATATTGCTCCTTTTGAAAAGATAACTCCAAAAAATAAGCTTTCACACTACTAGAAAGAAAAAACTCCCTTCCAAAACCCAGTTTGAAGATACTTAAGCAATTTTTGAAACAACTGTCTCACTCATGTCCTTCTAGGAACCCTAGTCAGATGCAGCATAAAGACAAAAAAAGAACCTTCCAAAATTCCTCCAAAATGCCATACAAATGAAGAAAAGTCAAGCAGAGACCTTGTCCACCAAGAAAAACATGATAAACTACCTCCAAATGCACTCATTTCCTAGAAAAACCGAGTCAAAGACAACTTTCACACTTTCCACATGTTGGTCAATATTCCAAATTCTCCACATGCCTCCAAATTGTTCTGACTCACACCTTTAGTGTGTTTGCAAAGCACGAGACTCAACTAAACCTACTTTGAATAAATCTTAAGAGCACATGCTCTATCAACACATGTTTTTATATTTTGCATTAAAATTAACATTTTGACTAAGTGATTAATAATTATGTCACTTAATCAAAATGTTTTACATTTTGGTTTGATGTGAAATTCAACATTAGCATCCTTGTGCCTTGAAACAAAATAAAAACCATAAGGCCAAGATTTGGCCTAAATGGGAGACAATGCAAAATTGACTAAGTCCTAAGGGATTCCTATGCAAATAGCATATATGAAAGAGCATCATAAGTTCATTAGAGATGAACTTACCATGGGTATTTAATTTTATATTGCAAACATTTAAAATAAAAGGTAAAATACCTTTTATTTGGACAACATGTTAGGGTAGAAACCCTAAAACCAAAACAATGTGAAAATTGCAAAGCATTTCATTTGTAACATAGAGCTTTATAGAAGCTCTACCCGCCGACATAGGGTTTCCTCCATGCTTTCTCCTACACTTTTCATGGTGGAATCAAGAGTTATAGTGGCTTTCTAAAGTGAAAAAACTTTCATACTTGAGGCAAAATGCAAGGTTGAGCTCGGGCAACCCCTTTGTGAGTACAATTTCTTGAATTTCCCTTCACTTTCTACATAAAATAGGCTCTAACTCGAGCTCAAATCTTGAAAGATGATGAAAATTTCATTGCTTTTGCGTATCTTACATTTGATTTTCCTATAGAAATTTTTAAATCCTTTGTGTATTTCAAGCATTTCCTATAGAAGAATGGTCGTGGCTTTATCTAGCATGATATATTCTTTCTATTGATTTTGACAAATTTCAGCATATTTGTATGTCAATTTCATGGTTGTGAGTCTTTGTAAAAACTTGAGGGCTCCTCTTAATGTAAAAAATTTGAAGATTTTAACACAAAATAACCAGGTTGTGGCTTCAAATCTTGCATTTTTATGTGTTCTATGAGCATCTTTATTTTTTCCACTGTGACAATCATCTTGATATTATTAAAATGAGAAAGACCATAATATGAATGAGACTTTATGAGAGTGTGGATGGCTGCAACAAGAACTATCCCAGTTAACTCTTCCACAAGAAGATGTCACCATGTTACTAAGAAAGGGTTTGTAAAATGATCCAATGCCATTGCACAGTATGGGTATAGTTCAAAAAACCCTACACATTTTCCATTCCTTCATGAACAATACTCATGACTTATTTTAATGCTCTTAGATTTGTACTCATGTTCATCAACATCAACCCTTACTGCACCATGATCCTTGATTTGGTGACTAGTGAGGTGAATTACCTCTTCTTAAAATAAAATTTGATCCATCTTGCTTATGTGGAGAAGGCAACTTGATGGAATCATGGCATTGTGCTTCCATTCATCATTTTATGAGATGGTAAAGGCAACCGATCTGAAATTTTAACTTGCATATTCAAATCAACATTCTCCACTATCTACCATTTACCCCTCTATCCCTAGATTTAGTTCTTCCCTTCTATAGTTCAATTGTTTCTTTTATGCTCTTGTTTGAGGTTGAAGATATGGGTAGCACTTTTCAAAGTATTATTATCATTTAATGGTGAATATACCCCTATACTTCACATAATTGCTCATTCTAGCCTCCAATTCTTCTAGATAATTCCCTGACCCATGTCTATTGATATCAAACATTGATGCTTCTTTGTGACTGTTCCAACATAGTTCATTAGCTTTTGTAACCAGTCTTAAAACTATGCATAGAAATACACTCCCTCACATTCTATCATAACTCTATTTGGCATTGTTAATACTGATGCATATTATAACTGCCTTCCTGGTTTGTTAAGTTGTCCAATGGTTTTCTTCATTAACAATGCCTCTTTTCTTTTGCTTCCTATGTGTCTGTAGACACTTGTAACAATGACCTTCACACATAGACTGCCCTTTGACAACTCTTTGATCTACTATTAATTTATCTCTACCCAATGGCTTAATGGATTATAGTGAGCTTCTAATCTTCCTATCTTAACCTTGTCTTAGACATTTTCTTCCTTATCTCACTATCACTTTGTCATTGACATAGCAATCCTATTCTACTATGTTCCTCTCTTCATGGTTTGTACTGGAACAGTGACACATCATTACTTGTGATTGCCTCATTTGTTCAGCCATCAGGAGACTATCCTTCAAACCATGACTACCTTTTCAAAACTTGCCTCATAAATTTTATCAAAAAACCTTTAGACTTTTCTTCAAACCATGACTACTGTTAGAAACCAAGATCAGATTTACAAACCAAAAAGACCTTCCACAGAAGAGAAAATCAGAAAAAGTAGAGAGGTTGCAAAAGAATGTGCAACATAATATTATTTGAGAATTCATTTTACATGATAATGATTTTCTTTATAAAAGCAAAGATGTAAAACCCTAATCTTATCTTGAGCAACAAGATAGCTCAACAAAATAAGGATGACAACTAATTAACCTACTTGAATTAAATAATTACCTAAGTAAACTTATGTAAAGTGTAATTAAATATTAATTACACCAACACCCCCCATAAGTGCAACTTAGGGAGAAGCAAAATTATTATGCAAATATGAGTCCCGACAACAAGGCCTGATCAGGTACTCATGTACAAATGCAATGATGAGGTAGAGAAGGAAAACCCAATGGGACAAAACCCCCCTACAATGAGATGACTGTTGCAAAGAAGCACTTGAAGAACACTATGGAGTAACACTGGAACCGAAATCCGACAAGCAAGGAAAGATACCTCTGTCTACAAGAAACCAAAACCAAAATCATAATAATGTGACAGTAGACCCAATGCCACGAAACACTAGAAAACTCACAAACTGGAACAACCTTGGAATCTGTGAAGCAACAATAGATGAGATGATGACAAAATATGGAAACCGTGTATCTTGATGCCGATGCCAAATTGTGACTGAAACTCTTCCATGGGAAGGAGTACCATGAAGACTCTAGAACATTAACCATAAAACCATGGCCCTCAAATTGAGAAGAATTTGAACCAATGCAGATCAAGAAACATAATCTCTCAACTAAAGTGTGAACCGATGAATCCGATATGTGTCAAGCAATAGCAAAAATGTGGCCAAAAGAAACTAGGAAACTGAATAACCCATATGAGCTGCCAACAAATCAAAATGGATATGGAGATCAAAGTGCATGCACACTCTAATCAAATTATTATGCAAGAAACCCCCCTGATTGGAACTTTATCTCAGTGCATTTATTACAATAACCCAATGATTGTAAAAGGATAGAATACAAACATGCATAAACATAAAATAGAAATTGATGTCAGATCTGTGTAGAGGATAGAATCAGCTTTTCGATGCCACGAGAATGACGAAAAAAGGATCACCGAGTCAAAAAATATGCCCTCCGAAGAAAAATATGAACATCTAACTTCAACTAGAAAAAATCCCATCAAATAGAAAAATTTCTAGAAACAAACTACACCATCAAAAAATTGGGCTCTCCAGCTTTCCGGCGATATCTCGTTTCAAAAAATCTGCCTCCAAGATCAAAAGTTATGGCCTTTGGAAAAAAATAGCTCCAAAGGGGGAAAAACGCAGTAGGGCATTAAATTTGACGGGAAAACACCCGTCGCAGCAAAACGACGAGTCTAAAATTGATGGCCAAACACCCGTTAGCGCATTTTCCCAATTTTCCTTATTTTAAAAACTTGTTTTAAAAAACAAACAATAAAAAAATGTACATATCATTTTTTTCTTTTAATTTTTTTTTAAAAAAAAACATAATTGGTGGGGGGGCACGTGGGCCACCCCCCACCCTTCCATGAGGCGTAGGTACTCCTGTGTAGGTTGCGCAGGTCCGTAGCTATGCAGTACCCTATGCAGGTACGTCCCTACGCAATACCCTGCGCAGGGGTACAAGCCTTTTAATTTGCCTCTTCTTCTTTTTTTTAAATAAAATTTACAAAGCTTTTTGAAAAGCTTTTAAAAATAATTTTTTTACAAAAAAAAAACACTGCAATTTTTTATGCAGGAAAAAAAATATTTTTTTTTTTTACGATTTTTTTGTTTTACCTCAGAAAGCGTACTGGAGAGGCCGTACGACTTCTCTGGGAAAAGTTTTTTTGCCTCCCAGATCAACTGCTCAGAAATTGATGAAACAGAGGGCGTTCTTAGGGTTTTTGGCCGTTGCAAATGCAATGGTGACCTCTATTTGTGCTCAAACTGCTCTGAAAAATCAGCTACCCCCAAAGCTTGCAAAAAATCTTTGAGTTTGAAACCCTTACAGATCTGGCAAACAATGACCAAAATATGCAAAATAAAAGCCAAACCTGACTTTTTTCAGTGCTCTAAATCCAATGGTGAAGCCCTGATCTGATCCAAAACGCCACATAAATGAACTCAAGGCATGATACCCTCAAGGAATCCTGAACAAACCCTTCAAAGATTTTCTCAAAAATCTGAGAAGGGGCTGCAAATCAAGGCTCTAATACCATGTTAGAAACCAAGATTAGATTTGCAAACTGAAAAGACCTTCCACAGAAGAGAAAAAAAAAAAAAAGAGAGGTTGCAAAAGAATGTGCAACATAATATTATTCGAGAATTCATTAATTACATGATAATGATTTGCTTTATAAAAGCAAAGATGTAAAACCCTAATCTTATCTTGAGCAACAAGATAGCTCAACAAGATAAGGATGACAACTAATTAACCTAGGAATTAAATAATTACCTAAGTAAACTTATGTAAATGTAATTAAATATTAATTACACCAACAACTACATCTCCAATCCTATGGACTATCATTTTTTTATTTCATAAGAAATGTCCTTACTTTTGGTTGTGGAATTTCAATTACACTATGGATTCCATTTGATATTGAATTATTCTATGAGCAAAGAATACTTACCTACTTCTGTAGAAGTGTATAGTAATTCTTTCCCATGGTATTTATTATCCTTTGACAATGATACTTGAGATGATGGTACTGCCTCCCTCAACTGGACTTTGCTTCCTTCTGCATTTGAGACCTATGATTGCTACATTTGTGATCATTTTGACATGTAAGACATAATTACTTTCAAAAAGGTTAGCATTTATGTTTACACTGCAAAGCATGCTTCAAATCCCTAACACTCTGCCTCCACAAGAGATAACTATTAGTGAAGCATGTCTCCTATTCTTACTACCAATTCTTGAATTTTCATGCAGAGACATTGTCACAATAGTATCCTTTTGATGTTCAGTGACTTTATAAAATGCAGCTAAAGGATAATCATTTGTAATTTAGCACATGATATTATCTATTAGATGTAGAACCTCTTCTTTCCTATGCTTAACATGATATTAGCACATGATAACACCATACTTGATATACATGAACTCATGACACTTATCCCTTTGGTGTTTTTTGACTGCTCTTTTGTGAAGACTTCCATCACTATTTCTATTACAATATGAGAAGATGCTTTGTTCGTAGAATTTCAAAGAGAAAAATGCACAACAATTTGGTCATTTACCATTATGCATTGTTTTTACTTACTACCACACAACTCTTCCATCTCTTGAACATGTTGCTCTCTTACTCTGTCATAGCTCAGTACTACTCATGATGCATAGCACTTATCTCCTAAATGCATTTAAGACCATTGATATTCCTAGACTACTCCAACTTTCATGATTTATCCCTAATAATTGCTTGCTTCTCCTTTGATCATGACTCCATGTGATCACTTTCAAACACTGTAACAGTCTTAAAGATGATTGACTTCCTTGTCTCATTCATAGTCATGTTGACTATGAGGATGATAGGTGGTTCTTTACTTCACAGTCTGCTAAGACTGTATGCATGCATCAATTGTTACAAAGAGCCCCTTTGATCATTGCTCTTGAAACCCTTTGTCATTATAACTTGATAGTGATCTATCTTTCCCATGTGCATCCTAATCATCATGATTGTATATGAATACTAATTTCTTCCAAATGCATTGTTGCTCTTTTAGGATAGTGCATTGACATGGTGGCCTTGACCATGCATTTCATTCATCACCTATGGCTGCTCCATATGGCTCATGACAACTCCTAATGTCACTTGATAGATCCTCTGCCATTTTGATTATCCATAATTGAACTTGATGCATCTCTTTTTTCATATTATCATAGAATTCATTTGTTTCTTAGGAAGAGACAAACTGTTTCATCTTTAAATGATTGTTGTCCTTATTCTTGGTCCCTTCCTTACTCCCTCCTTGCAAATGAAATACAACTCATATAATTATTTAAATGGACTTTGGATCCACTTAAGAAGATTGCAAGACATATTCATTAGAGTATGATCTCCAAGAAGAAATGACTACCCCTTTGATCAACATGATGGTAGCCTATTATTTAATTCATTGTGAAAAGATGAAGTGTAAATTTCTTGATAATTAACACTATTTTATTACATCTTTTGAATCTAATAATGAAATTTGATCAACTGGTATGATTCCATATTGATTTAATCCATCAACAATAGGTTTATCATTGATTTGATCATGTTGCTCAATTTTCTATCCCTCCTAAAACATAAGAGGGAAACATGCTAGGCTCAACCCTCGTGGGAGCCACATTTTACTCCACATGTTGTAGTCAGCTGAATCAAAACAATAAAAAATATTTGTCCTATATCTGCACAAGGAGAAAACATGTAGATAAACAAAGAATATTATATGTGTGTTTGATAACTCTTTTGTTTTCTTGGACACCTATGGTATGCTATCTATTTTAATGCTTATGGAGGTCAGATTATATGTTTATGGATGTTTTGCACATATTTTGATAGGTGACCTTTCATTGCTCTAACAACACTCTTCTTCCAGATGTAGGGAACCTAGGAGCAATAGGGAGAACGTCAACTAGAAGCTAGACAAGTGGGAGAGACTGAAGATGATGCAAGACAAAGCAACCATGATTTTTCATTCAGGAAATGACGAGTCCCCCTTCATTTTATGTGCATTTATATTTTGTATCTATAAATGCATAGTGTTTTCTTTATATGCATTAAAATGGTCAATCCTTCAACTTGTGAGGGACACTATACATTTATCATTATCAATAAAGACTACATTTTGGAAAGGTGTTGACTTTATTTTCTAGTGTATGCAATTGCTTAACTATAATAATACAATATTTTTATAATCTCTTTTATGCACATGGATGAAACTTAGCTAAAAATCACAAAGCCTAGTTTCAGGAGAAGAAACATGTCGTATAAGATGTCAAGTCTGGTTTCGACCATGTGACCACCTATATAAGGAAAATGACAAAGTTTAATTAATGAAAATGTCTGGTTTAAGGAAGAATACATCCTATATAAGACATAGGTTTGACTAGTTTAATGTTGTAGGTTGGTTTAATATTGTTGACTATTTTGACAATTGACTAAGTTGACTAGGTGACTTTGTTGGTTTGTTTGTCTTGTTGATATGTGACTTGTTTGATGTTTTGATGACTGCTTGTGTCTAAGTTGACGATGTCTTATTTATTATGATTAACATGAAAAACCCTAAAGGACTAACCTAGGTAGCCTCAGGGGCTCATCGATAGATGGCCTTGCCTATGTAATAATGCATAAAGACCTCATAGTTTGACATGACTTGAATTTGTTTTATTGACCAAGGAGTGAATCATGATTTGAGTTTTATTCGACAAACCTAAAAGGACCAACCTAATGCCTCGAGGGCACATTGACAAATGATCTTGCCTACGTTAAGTTGCAAAGGCAACATAGTTTGACTGGAATTTGACTGACATGACTGTCTTTGAATCTATTTTTGGAGTTTTACAAGTTATTTGGATGTATTTGTGTTTTCATCATGTTTTGATTTTTTTGGATTTTTAAGGTCTTATGACCTTTTTGTCTTTTTGAGGATATTTGGATTTTTTGTCTTTTTGGGAATACTTGATTTTTTTCCTTTTTGAGGATAATTTTTTTTTTTTCCTTTTTGATATAGTGACTCTAATAGTAGGTGTAAGATCAAATGACGTAGGTCAAGTATTTTCCCCCAGCCAAGTATAAGACCAATTTATTATGGGTGAAAAGGAAGGGGATATGGAAAGGCAAAAGGATGCATGATGGAAATCGTTCTAGATTATGGAAAGGACAACCAATCATTATTATGGGTGATATCAAAAAGACAAATGATGGAGAAAAATTAGATTGGAATGATGGTAGACAATGGAGAAAATTCCACTACACATGGTTCCTGTTTGCTAGGTTTTCACCATGGTACTTATCCAAAGCACCACCGAAGTGGTTTTCACTATTGGATGAATTATTTCTCTTTACTATTTTTTTTTTGGTGTTACCAAGATGCTTGTTTGCCAAGTTTTCATCAAGGTAATGATTTTTTTGATTTTTCTTTTTTTTAAATATTTTTTTATGGTTATGACAAGGCTTTTGGAAGCTATGTGTAGAATTTGCATAGGTGCAGATTGTTAATTAGGTCTAACAAGGGTTCCCCTTCAGGAGTTGAAAATTGATATGATCCTGATCCAAAGACTATTGTGACAATATAGGGACCTAACCAATTCATCTCAAACTTTCCTAGCTTCTCTCATTTTTCTTGATTCTTAAGATTTTCCATTAAGACCAAGTCACCAATATCAAAATGTTGATTCAAGACTTTCTTATTATAGCTACAACATAGACAGTTTTGATATGCTTGAAGATGATCCAATGCTTTATGTCTCCATTCATCTAAAATTTCCAACTCATGTAACCCTGATACCTGGTATTCCCCATCATTAATATGCCTTTGCATGGATACCTGTAGGAATGAAATTTTAACCTCAATAGATAAGATAGCTTTAGAACCAAAGACTAGGGCATATGGAGTGGCATTGGTAGGAGTGCAAATGCTAGTGTGGTATGCCCATAAGGTAGGATTAAGTTGGAGGTGTCAATCATGACCGACATCATTGACAGTCTTTTAAGGATTCTAAGGATTGTTTTATTAGATGCCTCAACTTGGTCGTTACCTTTGTTTGAAAATGTGTCTCAACCTTAAAATTATATATGGTTTATTGTTGATAGGATGTATGTTGGTATGCGGTGATTGATCATACAAATACTGTACACTCATAGCAAAACGTGGGGTTTGGGGCATCACCCCAATTTTTTTTCACTAACACGTCAAGGTTTTTTCTTGCTGACACATCAAGGTTTTTTTTCATTAACACATCAAATGAAAATGACCTTGTAAAACCCTAATTATAGAAGGTTCCAAAATATTGTTATAAGCAGTTGGGATGTATGTAGTGCAAGGTGTATTATGAGAGACTGATAGCGGTTGTGTTGTCTCTTGATCTCTGGTGGTGTTACTCTTGTGAGAAGCTTGATTTGCATGTATAATGTAATCTTTTGATTTCTAAATAATATATTGGGTGGATTTTAGAGTGTGGGGTTTTCCTCTCAAAAGGGTTTTCCCCACGTAAATCTTTGTGTTGTGGTATGCATGATATTTGTGTTTATTTCTATTTAAGTTTTGGTAACTATTAAAGATCTATAATTTTTTTCATTTTCTCCTCTTAAGATTAGTGTAGGAAGTTGTTCTGCTACCTTAGCTTCCTTACAAGTGGTATCAGAGCTTGACCACCTTTGTTTTCAGTTGTAGGTTGTTGGGTTTTTTGAATTAATCTAGATTTGAGTGAGAGCTTGTGCAGAAGACACTTTGTGATCTTATTGTAGGAATTTTTAGATGGAAAGTTCATCAGGGAGAATAGAGGTGGAGAAATTTTTTGGAAATAATTTTGAGACATGTGGAAGCTAAAGATGGAGGATCTATTGATAGATCAGGATTTGTGGGATGCTATTGATGAGAGTGTTTCAAGGTCTGCAGATCCCACTCAAACTGCTCAATATGATGTTATGGACCTTAAAGCAAAGGGTCTAATCATATTATTCTTGGAAGACTCTATTTTAATTATTGTCTATGAAGAGACCTTTACATAAAAACTATGGAAGAAGCTTCGTGAGATGTATCAGGGAAAATCTTTAGTGAACAAGATTTTCTTGAGGAAGAAGTTATATTCCTTGAGAATGGAAGAGGGTGGATGAATCATAGAGCACCTAGAAGCATTCAATATGTTGGTGGCTCAATTTTCATTAGTTGGTGTCAAAATGGATGAGGAGGAGAAATCCCATATCTTTCTTTGTTCTTTGCTTGATTCATGGGATTCTCTTGTTATGGTTATTGTGAGTACTTCTAGTATATTGAAGACTAAAGATGCGGTGGGTTCTTTTCTCTCTAAATAGATATGGAGGAAGGTATCCATCACCACCAAGGAGGCCCTAAATGCTCATGGAAAACCTAAGGAAAAAGGAAAAAAGAATGAGAAGCATGACAAATCCAAGTCCAAGGGGAGATCTAAATTTCTTGAAAAGTCCAAAGTTATTTGTTGGAACTGCGGTAAGCCTAGACATGTTTGTAAGGAATGCAAAGAAGAAAAGAAGAAGAAAAAGAAGAAATTTGATTTTGATTCTGAGTCCAATAAGGAAGATGGTGACACATTCATTGCAGCTTTGGCAACTCGTGTAGGTAATGATGCATGGTTAATTGACTCAGGGGCATCTTTTCATACGACCTTTAATAGAAATTGATTTTGTGAATATGAAGAATTTGATGAAGGTAAGGTGTGCTTGGGTGATGATTCTCATTTTGACATTGTAGACCATGGTAAAGTTAAAATTAGGATTCCTGATGGTAGAATAAAAAGGATTAATGGTGTGTTGCATATCCTTGTATTAGCATGAAATTTATTATCTATGAGAAAACTAATAAATGCAGGAGTGTAGGTAGTATTTTTTGATGCAGGATGCAAGATGGCTAGAGGTACTATGGTGATTGCTAGAGGTGTTAGATATGGGACATTGTATAAGATTTTTGCATGCACTATTGAGTGTAATAGTACTTCTATGAAAATAAATTTGTAGAAGAAGTGAGGGTTTCACCTTTCTCAGATGGTCATGGATTTTGGGTACCCAAGGGTGCTTTTTCTTCTAAGAGAAAGTTACCTATAGATAAAACTATGTTATGGCACCAGAGACTTGGAAAAATTGGAGAAAAGGGTCTAATGAACTTGAAAATAAAAACCTTGTTGAAGGTTTGTCTGATTGTAATCTTGAACTCAATTTCTATGAGCATTGCATTTATGAAAAACAAAACTACGTTTAGTTTTACTTGAGTTCTCATAAATCTTGTGGTGTATTGGATCTTATTCATTCTGATGTATTTGGTCCTATAGATGTTCCTTCAATTAGTAAATCCACATATTATGTTTCATTTATTGATGATTATAGAAGGACATGGGTATATTTAACAAAGAGTAAATCTGAAGTTTTTAGTCAATTTAAAGAATTTAAAGTAATGGTTAAGTTGTAAAATGGAAAGAAAATGAAAATTTTGAGGACTCATAATGATGGTGAAATTTTCTCTAATGATTTTGATAGATTTTATAAAGATTAAGGTATTCATAGATAGAAGATAACTTTATATTCTCCACAACAAAATGGAGTTGTAGAAAGAATGAATAGGATACTAATGGAGAAGGCTAGGAGTATGTTGAGTGGTGTTGGCCTAGAACAAAGGTTTTGAGCTGAAGTTGTTTCCACTACCTATTACTTGATTAACGGGTCTCCTACATCAGCTCTTATTGATAAGACACCTATAGAGGCATGGTCGGGTCACAAGACTTCATTAAGACATGTTAGAGCTTTTGGTTACAAGGAATATGCACATGTGCCAAAGGAGAAGCTAACAAAGTTGGAGAACAAGGCTATGAAATATATCTTCATCAAATGTAGTTATGGTGTGAAAGGATACAAGCTTTTGGATCCTAATGCATAGAAGATAATACACAATAGAAGTGTTATTTTTTAGAGAAACTAAGCCTTCATCTGTTACATTATAGCCAAAAAAAAGTAAACAGGAAGATGTGATTCAATTTCCTTCTACACTTGAGAAAGTTGAATTGAGGCCCAAGGATAGAGAGAGCTCATCTAGCTCTGGATCTTCAGAAGAGGAGGAAGAACTTCCAACTCAATTTGTTTGTACGTATACAAGGCATAGACAACCACCTGAAAGGTATTCACCTAATGATTGGAGTTGTATTTTCGCTTTGAATACTGACATGGATGAAACTAGATCTATAAAAGAGGCACTAGGTATGAATGATGCAAAATCCTAGAAGATTGTTATGGATGAAGAAATGACATATTTGAAAAAATAATGATACATGGAATCTTGTACCACTGCATAAACGAAGAAAACTTGTTGGTTGTAAATGGGTGTTCAAGAAAAAGATTGGTTCAGATGGAGGTATTGAGAAGCACAAAGAAAGGTTGGTTGTGAAGGGTTACTCTCAAGTTTAGGGTGTTGATTATGGTGAGATATTTTCTCCTATTGTAAAAATGACATCCATTAGATTTTTTATTTCTATTGTTGTTGTTTATGATTTAGAGGTTGAGCCAATGGATGTGAAAACTACTTTCCTTCATGGTGATTTGGAGTATATTTATATGACACGGCCAGAGCACTACATGGTGAAAGGTAAAATTAAGTTGGTTTGCAAATTGAAGAAATCTTTGTATGGCTTAAAATAGAGTCCTAGGCTATGGTACCAAAAATTTGACACACATGTGTTTAGTTTGGGATTTGAGTATTCTAAATCAGATCATTGTGTTTATTGCATTATATGTTGATGATATAATATTTATTGGTAGAGGGAAAGGTATGATTTTAGAACTAAAATCTCAACTTGCTAATAAATTTGAAATGAAATATCTTGGTGTAGCTAAACACATTCTTGGGATGGAAACTAAAAGACATAAAGTGAATAGAAAGCTATGGCTTGTCCAAAGAAACTATGTCAACTCAATTTTACAGAGGTTTGATATGTAGCATTGTAGACAATTGTGTGTTCCTGTTTTAGTTGGAAAAAAGTTATCTATTTAAGATTGTCCAACATCTCCATTAGAGATAGAATACATGAGTAGAGTGCCTTACCAGAGTGCAGTTGGAAGTTTGATGTATGTTATGGTTTGTACTAGACCAAGCATTGCTCAAGTAGTGGGAGTTCTTTCTAGATATATGTGTATAAGAGTGAATTTGCACCCCTTATGCAAATTCCCCTTTTTCCTTTTTTCACTTTAGAAAACCAAGTTTGGAAGCTTAATTACACCTAAGCCTACTGCTTTCATCCCACTTGGTGCCTGTTTTGAGTGTCGATGGGGGAATTTTTATTAGGGATGCCTACGCGACACATAGACATCTGCACAACATGCTTACATCCATGGCAGAAATATAATGAGGGAGAAATATATTTCAAAGGTCGGAAATAGCCAGAAATATAAATTATGGAGTTTCCACAAAAGTTATAAAGTTTGATTATTCAACAAGAAGGGTGACTTTATTCTTCCACAGAAAAAGTTTTAAAATTCAATTATTTTACAAGATGAATGACTTTATTAAAGTCATTTTTCTATTAGCTCCAAGTTTTTCACATGAATTTTAAAGACTTCATTGTTGACACTTTGTAAAGGTTTTGAAACTCCAAGAACACCTGACTTCATGGTTCTAAAGTTCTTAAAAGGCCCGAATACCCCATCACGTATCGATTCAAATGATAACAAATGCATGTGAATTGGTTTGAAAATCATTCAAAGATGCAATCTCATGGATGAAGTTGGTCTAGTTAGTGGAGGTGGTGTCGGTATCATGAAGTCTTGCACCATGAAGGAGTCAATACATTGAGATAACTTCTGGTGAAGACATTATTGGTCTCTAAATTCTTCTTGATATGAAATCACTTTTGAAGATATATGAAGCAATATATTAAGTGGATTCATTCCCTCTTTGGACATCTCCCGAATGTGAGTATGCAATTTTGTTTGTGAAATAACTCTAATATGTAACCAGTATTCTTTAATGGCAGTCTAGTTGATTAAAAGGCTCGAATGCAAGATTATTGTGGCCTCTCTTAAAATGGAATGTGCTAATTCTTCTAAGTTATAAACTAAGGTTGCAAATAAAGGTTGATTTAATTCCATCAAAATTGCAAAACAGCGTGTGGAATGCATTTGTATATGGTAGAGGTGATTGGGTGTGCTCTTGACTATCATGCCCACTCTTTGCTTATAATCCTATTGTTTAGCTAACCCGATTCTCTAAGTGATCTCATGGACAAAGCTTATAGACTGGGACAAAGCAAGGCTTGTGAACTACTTGAGGTGAAATACCATGACAATGCACAAAATGGATTTGTTGAAAAGGCTTTAGAAACTTCAAGTAGATGCAATTGGTAGACATGGAGTCAAATTTGGTTGATTAAAATTTGCAATGAGATGGATAGATATCAAAATAATAGCTCGATCCAGGGTGACTTATGCTCTCAAAGGTGAAGCAGATATTGGAAACAATCTAATAGAGACAGCTCTCATTTATGGTGTAGTTGGTACAATCCAATTACTTGCAGTTACTTACATACTTGTAACTTCTCAAGATCAAGTGGGCATCCATTATGGATTTTCTATTTATCGAATCATATCTATGAAGTTTTATCTTGCAACAAAGTTCTAAATCTTTCTTCCTTAACAAAAAAAGAGATGAATCTCACTTTATGAGCCTCTTAAAAACTGTGGAGAAAACCCTTGGTTTATACTATTCATATGAAACCGATCTAACACTTAACGCGGTGTACATAAGCATTTGAAGTTTCATTTAAGGGTGATGATATTCCAATGTTGGACAATAATGAGGCTTATGATGGTCAATTTTCTTTGTCATCAGTCGAGAATGATATTGAGAAGGTTAGCAGTCTTGGTCAAAACAGGGATGGTGTAAATTTTTTTGAAAATGCTGCTAATATAAAGGGTGATCATGTACTTAAGTTAGATGGGACTAATTCTATTTTAGAGGATGAAAAGATTGACCAAGTTCCATGTGAGAAGGTTGAGCAGGTGGTTGATTTAGGTGAGTAGATTGTTGTCTTATATGGAGAACATATTGGATAGGTTATTCAAAAGAAAAGTGACCAAATGGTCACTTTGGATGGTCATATTTCTATTCCAGATGATGTAGACACTCAACATGAAAAACAATATAATACTGACATGGTAACTCAATTAGATGGTCAAAATGATATTTTGTTGGATAAGAATGTTGAAGAAGTAAAACAACTTAAAACTGACCCGGTAGCTCATTTAGATGATCAAAATACTCTTGTGAAGGATGAAGACATTGAACGAGTTGAAAAAGAGAAAAAAATGTTGGAATTATCAATACCTTCTATGAATGATATCAAAGAAGATGTTACTGGACTTCTGTAGAGGATGTTTGCAATATAGCTCATGTCATGTACTCTCTTAAGGCAACAATGAAGTGGGATGAAGATGTCTTTGGTTTGGAGTATGATCTGCATTTTTTCAACATTGTGGCAGTGCCAAATTTGAACATGGGAAGCCTTGGACTATTTTCTAAGTTAATCTGGAGCAGCTATGCATCTTAGTAGGACTTTAACAACAATTGTTGAGGCCATAGTTAGTTTTGGTTTTATGGAATATAGAACTAGTGGGGCCACGATGATTTTGACTTATAAGAAGTGCTTAACAAAGTGGAATAGCATTCATTGATAAATTTTAATCAAGGCATGAAGTATCATCACATGATTCATTCTATAATTTTTTAACTTATCTTTGGAAAGAAGTTAAAAAGTTTTATGCACAGGAGGAAAGGAAATCAAGGAATTATTATTCCTTTCAAAGAAGTAGTTACAAACAAGAAGAGGCTTTATTTTTATTTACCATGAGTTTCCAAGAGTCGGTTACGGGAAATTGAAAGGTCTTATTGGGGATCTTTTCTTTTGGATCTTTTTATCTATCTTTTCCAACTATTCAAGAAAGGGGGGGGGAGGAGCAATTTAGTTTTCTTTCAAACACAATTTAGATTGTATAGAAATGAGGAGCCTGTGAACTCACATTCGAATGTTGAAGAAATAAAATAAGATATTCCTAATATGTTGATGTTTTCTTTTTGTTGCAAATAGAATTTCAGCTTTTGCAATTATTTTTCAATGTCTTATTTGTTATGTCAGACTGTGCAGATATTTATTTCCGAATCTTTGAATTTAGATTAATCTATCTGTTGGAAGTGCCCTGCTATTCATTCTTTTCCTAAGTATCATTCGTGGGTGTTGGGTAAATGGACTTTGTGTCATTTTTTTGCATTCACTTGATTCTAAATTTAATCCTTCACATCTATTTCATGGCTATGGGTAGATGGTATATTTTCCTTTCCTTCTTTTAGGTTAAAAGCATACCCTATTATTCCATTCATTGCATATGTTAAGAGGGAGTTGTACCTCTCAATTTCAAGGAAATTTTTCAATTTAATGGAAACTTCTCTGACTGTTGGAACTGTTTTCCCTTCCTTCTAGGCATGGTTAGTCATTTTATGTATTTATCTTTGAAGGAAAAATTTGTATGCTAAAAAAACCACCAGTTGCTTGTGGTAGCTACTCCTTGGACTACTCTTGGCCTATGCTTGTTGGTCCTCTTCCACCTAGGACAGACCTTCTGCACTAAATGTATCAAGACTATAAGAAAAGGCATCTAAGGTTGAAAGTGAGATACCCTCCCTTGCCTTATGTTGTTTCACATATGGCTTGCTTAAAAGTCGACAATGATACCACTAAAACACATAGGAAGGAACAAGAGAAGTGGCCCTGAGATCCTCCTTCTTCCTCTTCTGCTGGTCAGTCTGATGCTTCTTCATGCTTTGCTGTGGTACCCTTAGATTCTATTTTGCGCTTGCAGGAGAATCCTATGGTGCCTGCTTGGCAAAAACCTAAGTTTCCTACATTGGAACTTCCTATTTTTCCAATGGAGCCTAGAACTGTTCAGTATGACAGGAAGGTTTCCCATAGAGATTCCTTGTTGTCTTAACCTCCACGGCCTCCTACTGCTCCTACTCCTAAAGAAGTGAATGAGAAGTGGCTCGCTGCTGAGGCTCTTGAGTTGACTCTCCCCGCTACTCCTCAACATGTTCCTCTTGCTCCCATTTTGAAATTCATTCCTCTATCGGAGACAACCATAGTGGACATTCCCATGGTTGAGTAGGATCCTTCTACTCCTTCGTAACCTCCAGCCTCCAACTCAAATGGTTGTAGAAATTTCCTTGCATGCGAGCGCAAGCATTGGCAAAAGGTTCTCTTGGCTAAACAAGAAGCCTTGCAAAGGAAGCAAGAAGAGACAACTACCCCTACTTCAAGGCCTCATACAGTGTCATCCTATTCCCTTCCTTTTGCTTCTCTTCAATCTAGTTCAGTGTTGCTTCTGGCTTTCGCTACGAGTACAAATGCACCTAACCCCAAAGGGGTGCAGGTGTTCATTGCTCCTTCAATGGAGCTGCCTTTGTTGATGTCCATCTCGGATATCCAACCTTTCCCAAAGCCCGTGGATATGATTAATTCATCGATTGTACCCACTATGGTTCTTTCCTCCTCTTCCTCCACACCTCTAGCCTTGTCTATGGGGAGTTCATCTCCTCCAATGAAGAAAAAGGTGGAGTGTGGTCCTTCTCACAATGAAGGGGATAAGAGGAACCCACCTTCTAAACAAGGTGGTCCCATGTTGACTTGTTATGTCCTAGTGATGGAACCAGCCCTGACTTCCCCTGAGTTCGTCACCACTCCCGAGTCATTCGGCCAGCCTAGCAATGAATATCAAGCATAGCCTACCCCGCCCACTAAAGTTAAACATGGTTCTCCTGTAGGCTGCATGTTTAACTTTGTGGATGAAGTTTTGGCATTATCAACGATCTTCATGAAATCATTGACCCTAGCTCCATAAGAGCTCAATGAAGAAGGCCTTGCAGGACCTTCTTCCTTAGCCCTTATTTTTGGAGGGTTGGATTCTCCTCCTCTTAACATCCCACCACTGTAGGCTTGTCCTCCTTCACCCTACAATGATCTAGAGTGGGAAGTAGATGAACTCTTGGTCGATCAATGTTAGGAGGAGGGCTCTTCTTGATCTTGTGTGTGTGTGTGTGTGTTTTGTGATGTGTTTCCCCATGATCATGCTATGTGTTCCTAGATGGCCCTTTTCACCCCTATTGGTGCTTGGATATAGGCGTGGTTTTTTTTTCATAAACCTTCTTCTATTTGTATCATCATTCTTCCATGTTGTGCTTGAATTTCGATAAATTGGGGATGATGCAAAGCGTTGGGGGCATTTAGCCTTCCCTTCCATGTTGACCCAATTTTTTTATTTTTTATTTTGTCTTCTCATGCATTCTTCACATGTTCTGATATAGTAGGGGGTTGATGACAATTCATTTATATACTATTACAATACTTATATATTTATGAGCAGTTCTAACACCGAAATATCAGGCTACCCCTATGCCCTTTGTTTGTGTTTTACTATTTATCTTTCTCTTTTCTTTTCTTGAGTTGTTCATTTCATGTGTGACAACATTTCAATTTTTAGAAAATGCATTCATTTCCAAGGAATCTTTTCTCAAAAATCTTCGCAAATCTTTCTTTAGAATCGCATTCTCAACTTGGAACCCTAATGGAACATGTTTCCTTCATCATGGGTTCATGAGTAAAGGATTTGAAACCCTTCCTCCAAAGTGGGAACAACATTAACCTTCCCCTTGCGTGGGGACATATTCTTCCTTTTGAATTCCTTGATGAAGTGAACATCTTTCAAAAGGATCCCTTGATGATGGATATATTTGAGAAAGAGAACATCTACTTTCAAACTGTACGTCCCTTGAGTGGACCCCTTCTTCACAATGGGTTCCCCAAGGACCCCTTTGAAATTCTTTCAAATTGTCAACAGTCTGTGTGACTGTTCACCTACTTGCCTATGTGGCCACTTCTTGACTCTGCGGAGTCCGCTTTCCTAGGTTTCGTCCATGTGAGAGATCTTGGGGGATACCTCCCTATGGGAATAAGAGCCTATAGGGAACTTCCTTTGAGCTTCCTTCATGTGAGATATCTTGGGGGTGGCTCCCTTGTAGGTCTACGGGCCTATAGGGTGCTTTCTTGGGTTTCCTCCATGTGAGAGATCTTGGGGGTTACCTTCCCTATAGGTCTAGAGGTCTATAGGGCACTTCCTTGGGTATTCTTCATGCGAGAGATCTTGAAGGATACCTTCCCTATAGGTCTATGGGTTTGTAGGGTGCTATCCTTGCTTCCTCCATGTGAGAGATCTTGGGGGATGCTTCCCGAGTATCCTCCATGTGAGAGTTCTTGGGGGACACCTTCCTTGCAGGTCTACGGGCCTATAAGGCACTTACTTCATGAGGCTTCCTTCATGTGAGAGATCTTGGGGGTTGCCTCCTTACATGTATGTGGGTCTGCAAGATGCTTTCTTTCTTCAAATTCATAGTTCTGAGAATTTATGAAGCCCTTTGCTCCTCCTATACCTTTAGGTTTTTCAAAACGTGGTCTGCTTCCTCAATGGTTCAATTATACATTTCTAACCTTACTCCTTCCTTGATCTACTTTACCGAAGCACTCATCAATACTTGTGCTCACTAAAGTTGGGGAAAAATGTATAAGAGTGAATTTGCACCCCTTATACAAATTCCCCTTTTTCCTTTTTCCACTTTAGAAAACCAAGTTCGGAGGCTTAATTACACCTAAGCCTACTACATTCATTCCACTCGGTTCTTGTTTTGAGTGTCAGTGGGAGGATTTTTGTTAGGGAGCCCCGCATGGCACGTAGACGTTTGCACGATGCACTTACATCCCTGGAAAATTCATGCAACTGAACTTGTAAAGGTGTTACACTTCTCATTAGTGGTCAAGTTGTAACACCCTCTTTGGGAAACCAACCTGAATATGGTAATTTCCTTCACTCTCTCCTTCAAATTCACTCCTTCAACAAGAATTTCATCTTCTAATATTTCAACTCAATTCACTCACACTCTCTTGCATTCTAGTAGCACTCTCGCACTCTATTGCAGCAACAACTTCACTCCATCAATTCAGTAGAGCAAGTTTGGGACCACACCATTGTAGCAGAGGCTTAATTACTCTCATTCTCTCGCCCATCATCCTTGAGTGATTTTTTTGGAGGTGGTAAGCTTCCCATTCCTCCCCTCTATTACTTGGTACAGTAAGTGCATTTACTATTTTGTAGTGCTTTAGTGTTCTTCATTACGTTATTTTCTTTATCTCACTTTCTTGGCTGTCAGTGGAGGTGGAAACACCTAAATGGGGGTCTAACTGAGGTAGACCCCTATATATCCACCCAACATTTTTCCTCCTCTTTATGTGTAGGTGAGCATTCTTTCAAGGAGCTAGTTGGCGAACGAGTTTCTTTGTGAGATCATCCTTGCCACCATAACTCTTGCATTTTTACTTTATCACATTACACAATATTTTGTTTACTTAATCATGTTATTTTGGCCCTTTAGTAGTAGTTAGTTGGGCCATTAGCTTCCTTTCCTAGGTTTGGCCTTGTCTCTTTAGTTGTCTTGTTGTACGGATGCTAGCACACTTGAGAGACATCAATGCGTCACGCTATCATCCCAGGACCGCGCTTTCATCCTCAGGCAAAGAGCTTTCTAAGGCATAGTGTTGAACCCAAAAATTGGCTCGCCTAGCCCCATCTTGCATTTTGGGTTTGTAGAGTGATTTAAGGACCTTATAGTCCTCATCATTCTTTTCCTGCATTCCCCAACATCTTGTTAAGCTGAGGTAAGTTAGGGAAGCCTTCCTCTCTTGGCCCTCTATGACCTAGGGCGTTGAACATGGTTGGTTCCCCTCTCTTACAATATGTATAATCCTAGTAGAGTTTATTGGGATGCAGTTAAAAGGGTCATCAGATATTTGTGGGGTACCTCAGATTATTCCTTATGTTATTATAGTAATATGACTAAAGATAATATTTCCCTTGATATTTGTTGGGAATAAGGTGTTTCAACCTTAGAGTCCTAACATTGAATTATTTAATGTATTATTGTATTTATTTGTTTTAATTAATTGCCTACAATGTCATGTCATTAAGTGGGACCCATTGGCTAGGTGGCACCCTTGTTGGAGGTGACTGTATGACACATCTTCATCACATGTGGAGGTAGGCATCCCATCTTGGAATCATGGACTGAGGACAAGTGATGTCATCTTATGACATATTCAATGACATGTCATAAGGTATATTTTGAATGGAGAAAGTGTGGTGCCTTAGTGGGGTATGGCAAAAGTGTGAAAGAATAAGTGTGATAGTCATGTTTGACCTATTCTTTGTTTGTTGAATGTGGTGTAAGTGTGACAACTTTTATGGCACATGTTATATGACATTTGTAAGGAATTTTTCATAACACACTATAAGCATGAACTAGGTGCCTAAGCTTGGGAGAGAGGTTTTGCATGTTATGACAACTGTAAGAGCTATAAGAGAATGTTGTACAAATGTCCAAATCATGCCTATGGTGTGAGATATTTTTCCACATGGGTTTGGATGCCTATTCTCTTCTAGAAGCCTCTCAAAGCTTGTATCTCCTATAAATAGGATGCCTTGCATTATAGAATGCATAGTTTGATTGCAGGTATTGAAGTGTTGTTGGATTTCCTCCAAAAGAGCAAGATGTAGTCTCCATGTTAAGGCTGCGAGCCTGCAAGTGTATTGTAACCTTATTTTTGCAAATTAATACATTGGTTTGATGCTTTGGAGTGTGGGGTTTTTTACCCGAAAGGGTTTTCCCCACGTATATTGTGTTTTCTTCTCTTTTGTCTATCTCTCTTCTATCCTTATGTTTCCAATTCTTGAAATGTTAATTTACATGCCGTTATGCTGCTGAAATTTTCTTAGACCTGAAACTACAACAACTTTCCCAGAAGGGTTAATGCATGGGAAATTAAACTATGTATGTTTCCGCTTTAAGGCATAGTAGTATGTGCTTGTATCAAGATGACTAAAATCTGATTTATTTTAAGCATAAGATACTGAAGGTGCATACTGGATCTTGGAAGGCTTTCTGAGTTTTTCATTCCCTTTCAATATTCATGGTTATGTGGATTCAAATTGGGCAGGTGGTGCTGACAGAAAAAAAATCCACTAGTGCTTATGTTTTTACTTTATTTGGTGGTGCAATTAGTTGGATGAGTAGGCGACAGGCTATGGTTGCTTTGTCCACTACTGAATCAAATTATATGACAACTACTCATGCTTGTAAATAAGCCATTTGTCTTAAAAGACTGTGCTCAGATATTGGAATAAAATAAGGTGCAGTGACATTTTATTGCGATGGTAAAAGTGTGATATGTCTAGCTAAGAACCTGACATTTCATGCCAAAACCAAGAACATTGATGTATAGTATCATTTTGTTAGAGATATGGTTGAAGATGGTAGTGTAAATCTTGTTAAGGTAGACACTTTGATGAATGTTTTTGATTCTTTAACTAAGCATGTGAGATTAGAGACTATGGGCCTTTCGGCTCCTAGCAATTAAAGAGATGATGGTTACACCCTCACATTGCTCTTGCAAGGTGTTTGACAAGTGGGAGGTTTTTTGGGAAAATGTGTCTCAACCTTGCAATTATATATGGTTTATTGTTGATAGGATGTATGTTGGTATGTGGAAACTAATCATGCAAATACTTTACACTCATAGCAAGATGTGGGATTTGTGGCATTGCCTTGATTTTTTTTCGTTGATACTGTGATAGGTCGAAATAGGTGTTAGAAAACAAGCAACAATTTAAAGAGCACAAATAAACAACTAAAACAACCTACACTTCGAGATTAGCCTAAGTTGGAAACAAAACAAGACAAAGCCACGAAATAGAACTTTATACCTTGCGTTGAGTCGATCCTTTGGTTGGCCCTTCGATCTTGAATGTGTATGCTCCTTAGATGACAAAAGATGTGTGATATGAGATGCAAATGATGCTTGGAAACATAAAAAAAAAGCTAAGTGTGGATTGAGAAATAAAACTGCAAGAGTTTGGCTACACAAAATGATCTCCCCAAAATGAGAGAAAAGAGGGGGTATTTATAGGATTTTTGGGAAATCCTAGGGGAAATGGACGGTCAAGATTGATCCACCAAACATCAAGATGTAGGGCTAAGGTGAGTTGAGAACTCACAAGCCCTCACATCTTGACATGTGGCATGTGATGAAGCCCTAAAAGATGAAGTGGACATGAGGTGGAAGGAAAAGGACATGACATGGAGAGGGGTACAAAGTACCTTGGGATTGGACAAGATCTCCTCATAAAGGAGGTCCTTGTCCCCATGTGGGTGAGAGGACATGTGAGGAATTAAAAATTCCTCAAATATTCTCATGGGGATGAGAGAAAGAATAAAAAAAGAATAGAGGACATGTGGGGAGAAGTGAAGGAATTAAAAATTCCTTTTAGGTGCCTTGGGGGATTAAAAGGTGAATTAAAAATTCACATGGGGAAGGGGGATGCCTTGTCCAAAAGGAGAAAGCCTTTAATAAGGTTGACTCAAGGACATGTGCCATAAATAGGATGAGGATTAGGTTAGGCTAATCAAATGATTAAGGTTGTGCAAGTACTTAGTTAGATAGACTAATGACTGATTAGAGGCAAGTGGGAAATTATGGAGGATGTGACCTTAATGATGATTAAGGGTGTGCACATGCTAACCCTAGTTAATTAGAAGAAGATGAAGTAATTAAAATGGATTAGGGACCAACTTGCAAAAGTTGGAGGATGTGACCATGAGAGAGAAAAGATGAATTAAAAATGCATTTTAATTCAAAAGGGGAATATGACTAAATTAAATAAAAGGGGATATTTATTTAATTTAGAGGAGAAAAAGGGGTAAAGTATCAAATTAAATACTTTAGGACCCTTGTGCGAGATGCAAGATATTAATTAAACAAATGGCTTTAATTAATATTGTCAGAGGGGATGAGCAACCGGATGAATCAAGGAGACGCATTTGATCATATGGAAGTGATCAAAATTGGACGTCTACATTTTGCCCCTCTTCGAAAGACTATTAGAATAATAGGGTTTCGAAGAAAAACAGGATGCAGATGACTTTGTAGAGGGAGAGACCAGAAAAGAGATGCCCTAGCATGGGGAAACGCACGTGAGCTGCCCTGGACGAAGGGAAAGCGGAGAGGATGCCCCGGTCAAGAAAAGGTAGTGTTAGAGCTATGGATTAGGAGGAAATGGTATGGTATGCCCCCTCGAGAAGGGGGACGGGGGAGGAAAAAGGAGCCCCGGGCAACTTCTCGAAAGTATAGAGTGGTACGTGTTGTTGGAAAGAGCATGGAAAAACGAGAAAAACGGCGCTTGAACGGAGTCAATCGGAGATACAGTGTGCAAATGGCGGCCCCGAGAAGAAAGAGCTTGGATGAATTAATTGAGGTGATTTTTGGTTAAAAAAATGAAAAAAAGACCATGTGGTGGAAAAAAGAAAAGGGGATAAAAGGTAATTGGGGATTCACTTTGGGCCCATTGTGACAGCTGGCAAGTG
>VDFB02193867.1:95990051-96104573 GCA_007258455.2 Sequoia sempervirens
CTATGTTGGAGATCCATTCGGAGTAGTCGATTGGCCTGATAAATCCTGCCTCCAGTAACTTCTCTAATTCCTTCTTGACTAACAATGCGACTTGCGGATGCATCTTGCGGAGTTTTTGCTTGACAGGTTTAGCGTCTGGGTTGATGTCCAGGTGATGAACCACCAAGGCGGGATCTAAGCCTGGCATGTCTGAATATGACCAAGCGAAGTTAACAATTCCCTCCTGGAGTAGCTGTGCAAAGATTGGAAACTCTTGTTCGGAGAGTGACTTGGCTACATAGGTGATCTTAGGATGTTCAGTAGTTCCCAAATTAATCTCTTGCGTCTCCTCAATCAGAATAGATGATCTAGTAGATAGCTGAGTTCCCATAAGGGGAAGATGAACATCTCCATCTTCTGGCGCCTCTTTGAGGTTTTCGCCGTCGGATGCGTCCTTTATTTTTACTTTTTCCAGGTCACGAAGTGCCTCAGGGAGGTCTTCACTAGATGACCGTTTGTTATTCTTTTTATTCTCACTTTTGCGACTGGAGTGTTCATCCTCCCCCAATCCCATGAGGTTGACATATGTATCCGTAGACATAGTGACAGGCGTGCTAGTTCGTAGGTCCCAATCAATGAGCTCAAGATGGCAAAGGGATAGGCTAATGGTGCAGACGGATAGGCATTCAAACATGGAGGATAGGTCGACGTGATCGACGTCATCGTACGCACGTATGATGGATTCTTCCTCGGGTATGTCTCCCAATAAGCCGTCGTCCACAACTACACTATTGGAGGCATTAGACAATGTTTCAGGGCCCTTTTGCTTTCTGTCATACCCAATGCCCACATTCTTTGGTAACATACATGTATCAATGGGTTGTAATCGCCCTTGTTCTTGCTTTCCTAGGCCTTTGCCTTGATAGTTATGCTTTTCCACGAACTTTGTCGGCCAGGGGTACTTTTCTTGGAAGTATTCCTTGAGAGGAGTTTCTGGCTGAGGCTCTTCTCGGTAAACCCATTGGCTTATGTCTTCTTCGGGCGCATCTGTCTTGATACTTGGGGATACAAAGGTGGTGGTAGGGATGTTCGTGCCACTGAAGGTGACAGTCTTGTCTTCCTTTGGGGTAGCACGGGAAGGTTGACCGTACTCATGTGGCGATGGTGGCATGGTCGCCACATTAAGAGAAGTGTGCATTTCGTACTCGCCACACCCTTTGTCAATGATCTGGACTTTTGTGAACGTAGGCTCAGTGGGGGAGGATGGAGGGGTTTTTGCAGTGGATGGTGGATGAACGGGTGATGATTGAGATGCCCCCATTTCAACCCCAGGACAATAATGTAGATGGGGAAATGATGCCTCTAGAGCGCGGCAATATTCGAACGGTTGGGGGTCGGCATAGATGGTGACCTCCTGTCCATCGACGGGGAATTTGAGGCATTGATGGTAGGTGGAGGGTACGGCTTGCATAGCATGGAGCCATGGACGGCCGAGGAGGAGGTTATATGGTAAGTCCAGATCAAGGACATGACAGGTGATGTACCGAACCACCGGTCCAACTTGGACAGGAAGATTGATGATCCCTTCTGAATTCCTTTCTGCATTGTCATAAGCCTTGATTGTAATAATCTGATTGCTTAAGTCTGCTTGGGTGTACCCCACCTGTTTTATGAATTTTAAAGTGCACAAGTTGAGGGCAGAGCCATTATCTACCAAGACCCTTTTTACTTTATGCCGAGCAACCACGACTTCGATATGTAAGGGGCGATTGTGATTGGCGTCAATATTGGGCATATCATTGTGGCTGAAGTGTAGTTGGTGGGATGAATCCAGGTGTCCTACCAAGGCTTGGAACTGTGTAGGATCTATATTATTAGGCACATGAGTTTCCTGTAGAGCTCTATTGAGGATTTCTTGATACACAGGGGAAGACTTGAGTAAATCCAAAATGGAGATATGGGCAGGGGTCTTTCCCAGGTGATCAAGGATATCGTACTGGGAAGTTACAGGAGTTGGTTGGGCGGGTGCGGAGGCTGCAGGAACGGTGATACGGGCCCGTCGTGTGGTAACAGCACATTGGGGGTCTTTAGCTTTGACGTGTATCATGGATACACGAGGTTCTACCTGCTCAATGTAATGAATAACACCCTCGTAATTGAGGGGTACACTCTTGTAGCTTACGTTATTTGTGCTGTTACTTTGAGGATTAGTATTGGAAGTGCTCGGGCCTTGGTTATGATTTGGGAAAGCGTTTTGATAAATTTGTAATTGAGCATTGGACGACGGAGCTTGATTAGGGTCAACCTTGATGTCACCTCGATCTATGAGATCCTGGACATAGTTTTTGAGACCCTGACATTTATTGAAAGAGTGTCCTTTAATTTTGTGGAACTCACAATACTCATTTTCCCTAAACCATGCGGGCTTAGGTTTGGATTCATCTAGTGGCTTGGTGACAGGATACGTGATCGGGTAGCTAATCTGCAACAGTTTGTTGAAGACAACACTCAAGGGTTCTCCTAGTTGAGCATATTGGCGTTTATTGTTCCCTTGGTTATTTTGATTGGATTGTTGGGGAGGACGGGGTGTCCCTTGTGGTACGGATATGGCATTAGGTACAGATTGCTGTTGTTTCTGGGATGCGTTGGCCACTTGGACGTGTTTAGTATCAGTGACACCATCATTGACTGCATTCTTGTTCTTGTTCCAAAAACGTGGCTTGTCATTGAAAGACCTTTCCCTATCTTGGTTATATATTTTGATGTGCCCTTTGGCAATAAGGGCACGCTCAAGGATGGGTCCTTTCTCCACTACCTCTGCGAAAGTGGTGACACAATGTAATCGGAAGTTGTGGGCCATGTCAGGATGGGAGTTCTCCACAAAAAGGGTGACCATGTCCTTCTCTTTCAAAGGGGTTTTCATTCGGCTCGCCAGGGCACGCCACCTCTGGAGGTAGCTAGTGAAGGTTTCCCCGTCACGTTGTTTCTCTTTGAGAAGATCCAGGGTATCAGTATCCTTCTCCAAGTTGAAGGAGAAGTAGGTGACAAACCTTTCTGACAAGTCCGCAAAATATTTTATAGATCCCTTGTCGAGGGTCATGAACCACCCTAGTGCGTCGCTTCCCAAACTTCGGGGGAACAGTCGCAAGAGGTAGTTGTCATTGTGGATTACTTCTTGACACTGGGAGTAAAACTCCCGCAGGTGAGCCTTTGGATCTTTGTTCCCCTTATACTTGTCAAATTTTGGTATCTCAAAATGTTTGGGGAAGGGAATCAATGAGATGGAGGGATCATACGGATAGGGGCATATATCTTCGAACTTGAACGATTGTTTGCTAGTCCCTGCCTGGAGATCCTTCAGTGCGGCTTTGATTTCCAGGATGTCCGCATTGGCTGGTGTGTTGGATGGATATTGATGATATGATGATTGTGGATTTTGAGAGGATGTTTGGAGATGGGTGTATGGATGAGGAGGTGTCACATCCTGCTGATATGCCAAGGGACCTTGTTGATAAAAAGGTTGCTGTTGCGAGGGGGGATATGGATTGGCTGGGTAGTTGTGGGTGGCGTACTGTTGGGAAGTGTGGAGAAAGTGTTGTTGATTAGCTTGCGGATATTGGGGGTGTTGATATGACTGTTGTGATGCCCCATAGGAGGGTTGTTGTTGATATTGTTGCTGGTTGTAATAGTTGTGGTGATGAGGTGGTTGTTGATATTGTTGTTGATGCATAGGTGGTGCCTGTGATGGGCGAGATGGGATGGTATGTTGTGGTTGCGCTTGTGGGCGTAAAATGGATGCAAGGAACGAAGATGCGGTCGGGGCTGAAGGCCGGGGTGGATTTCCTTGCAGTTGATGTTGTGATGGTTGTGCTGAGAATAGGGGATTGACCAATGGTTGTTGTTGAGGTGGAGGTGCGATTGAGATGTTGTGCAAGGGAGGTTGTTGAGCACTAGTGGGAGCGTGGGATTGGGGAGGTTGTTGGGATATGAACGATGATGGAGGAAGAATGTTGGATTGGGGCAATGATGGAGGTTGGAATGATGATGGTGGAGGGACATTGGATTGGGACGACGGTGGAGGTTGGAATGATAATGGTGGAGGTTGAAAAGACGATGGTGGAGGGACATTGGATTGGGACGATGGTGGAGGTTGGAATGATGATGGTGGAGGATTGGTGGCTCCTAGAGGTGGCTGCAAAGAAGCGAAAGGGTTGCCCCCAGTGTTGACAGGAGGCAGGTTCGAAAGGGGCGGTGCCGGCAGCATTAATGGTTGTGGTTGCGGGATGTTTTGCGGCATGCCATAGGCATAGGGATCATTGGGATCAATGGCTTGAGGTGCTCCCGTGATCGAGATGGTAGGATGCGTGGGATTTCCAACGGGATACAGGACTGCGTTGCCAAATTCGGGTTGATGCCAACCTTCTATGGGGGTATGCAAGCTACTAGGGGTGTCATGTGAGCCTTGGGGGGCGTTAGACGTTGAGGTGCCATACTTGGATAAGTCGACACCTGACGGTAGCTTGACACCCTTGTCAATCAAGTGAGCCAAGATTTTGTCCCCATGTCTTTCGAATAGGCGTTCTGTCATTTGTGCATTGACAGGGTTGCTAAAGTGTTCTTCGAACGTAAGCTCGGGTTGTTCGGCCATGTTTTCCTCCCCAGGGGGTGATGTGTTTTGACCATCCACATTGGATTGCGATGAGGTGCCATTGTGGGGATCGTGAGGGATATTAGCACCATAGTTAGGATCGGATGTGATGTTGACCGTGTTGATGGGATTTTGAGGGTTGTTCGATTGGGCATTTAGGGCTTGTTGGTCGGCCATTTTCTTTGCTTGTGATCGAGTTTGAACGGGCATGCAAGATGATGAAGTAGATCAAGATTGATTAAATTTCGATGGGAGATTAGTGGATGACGATTGATTATGCCGATGTGGATTGGCTTGATGGGATGGGATTGGATTGATCGATAGATGTTGGACTTTACCTGAATGTCGGGTTTTGATCCGAATAGGTTTGATGGTGTAGGGATTGGATTAATCTGATGATCAGGATTGGATTGATGATAAGTATGACGAAGACCGAGATCCACAACCGGGTTTAAGAGGGATCCTTGGTAACACTAGGTATTGATTGAGAGGTGGATGTATGATAACGACACCGAATCCAACTTGAGATAGAAGCGGATTGATTGGGCCGAAAGGGATAACTGACTTAAGACGGATAGCGATCCTAAGCCAGCTATGATGATTGCGATTAGAGATAAATACCTAGGTCAACTTGGATGGCAACTCCAACGAGGTTTATATGGAATAACGGGGATCGGAGATGAAAACGGAATTAGGACGGATGGGTAGCGTCTTGGGGAAGACGTATGGCTCTCGAAACAATCAGAAGAGTGTTCGGAATAAATGACCTTTAGAATGAAGGGATGGAGGCTCGGAATGGACGTTCAAAAGCTTATTTTGGATGCTAAATGATCGTAACGATGGTCAAAGTAGAGGGACAATGCATGCGAAGTGATGATATAGGGTGATCAAAGGACAGGTCCGCCACTGCACTGGGACAAGCCCGCCACTGAATTAGGACAGGTCCGCCACTGAAATGGGACAGGTCCGCCACTGAATTAGGACAGGTCCGCCACTGAAATGGGACAGGTCCGCCACTACACTAAGACAGGCCCGCCACTGCACTGGGACAGGTCCGCCAATGCACCAGGACAAGCCCGCCACTGCACCAGGACAAGCCCGCCACTGCACTGGGACAGGTCCGCCAATGCACCAGGACAAGTTTGCAAAAGGATAAGGTCAAGTCCGCCAAAGGATGAGTTCAAGGTTGATGTTTTGATGGATGGCAAATGCAAAGGACCCAAAGTGTAACAATCATAAAAAGACTTGGCCAAACTGATAATCACTGGTTTTTGCACAAGAAAAATAGTTCAAACAGCACAACCCTAAAATTAGTAGAAAGGGGTATGGTCAACAAAGTCTTCTACTCTAGGATGCACATGGTTTCTAAGGAGTCCTCGATATACACCCGGTACGTGAGGCCCAAACCGTGAACACCAACCCGTTACAAGCGTGAGTCGGGAACCTTAGCGAGATACTAAAGGCTCGGACCAACTCTTCACGTCATCCCGACGCTTCGCCAATTACAACGTGGTTGGATTGAGGTACAGCTTTCGCTCTCCCCCTTTTATATACCCCGCCGGTACACGTGGTTGGAATCGTCCCTTGGGGTGATGAAATCCCCAAGCAGGTCCCACTAAGAAATTGAAAAAGGGTGACAAAAAAGGACTTGGAAAGCTACGATTTCTCGTCACCCAGGATCGCCAAATGGCGCAAGGGGATTGGATACGTCAAATAGCTTTCCCAAACACGCCAAGCAAGGTCTATTGACACCCCTTTAATTAAGCTATGTTCCTATTTTACCAAAACACAATTCGGGAAAACTTGAAAGAAACAAATTTACCTTCTGTAAGACAGGTCCGCCACTCTGTTAGGACAGGCCCGCCACTGAATTAGGACAAGGTCCGCCACTGAACTGGGACAGGCCCGCCACTGAATTAGGACAGGTCCGCCACTGAACTGGGATAGGCCCGCCACTGCACTAAGACAGGTCCGCCACTCTGTCAGGACGAGCCATGGCGGGAAAATAGGGGCCAGTCAGCCAGCTGAATTTGCCCAGAGACCCGGTCCCGCCCTCCCACTAAGGCAGTGCGCCGCACTCTGTTAGGGCAGGGCGCCACCTGGAGCCCAGTCCGCCCACTCGAGGACTTGATCCGCCCAGGAAAGGGGCAGTCACGCCCACTCTGCACCCTGGACCTGCAAAAATGCAAAAAATAGCAAACGTGAAAGAAAAAGACCCGTTTGTGGGTCCCACCGGGCGTGCCAGAAATGTGATAGGTCGAAATAGGTGTTAGAAAACAAGCAACAATTTAAAGAGCACAAATAAACAACTAAAACAACCTACACTTCGAGATTAGCCTAAGTTGGAAACAAAACAAGACAAAGCCACGAAATAGAACTTTATATACCTTGCGTTGAGTCGATCCTTTGGTTGGCCCTTGATCTTGAATGTGTATGCTCCTTAGATGACGAATGATGTGTGATATGAGATGCAAATGATGCTTGGAAACATAAAAAAAGCTAAGTGTGGATTGAGAAATAAAACTGCAAGAGTTTGGCTACACAAAATGATCTCCCCAAAATGAGAGAAAAGAGGGGGTATTTATAGGATTTTTGGGAAATCCTAGGGGAAATGGACGGTCAAGATTGATCCACCAAACATCAAGATGTAGGGCTAAGGTGAGTTGAGAACTCACAAGCCCTCACATCTTGACATGTGGCATGTGAGATAGCCTAAAAGATGAAGTGGACATGAGGTGGAAGGAGAAGGACATGACATGGAGAGGGGTACAAAGTACCTTGGGATTGGACAAGATCTCCTCATAAAAGGAGGTCCTTGTCCCCATGTGGGTGAGAGGACATGTGAGGAATTAAAAATTCCTCAAATATTCTCATGGGGATGAGAGAAAGAATAAAAAAGAATAGAGGACATGTGGGGAGAAGTGAAGGAATTAAAAATTCCATTTGTGCCTTGGGGGATTAAAAGGTGAATTAAAAATTCACATGGGGAAGGGATGCCTTGTCCAAAAGGAGAAAGCCTTTAATAAGGTTGACTCAAGGACATGTATGCCATAAATAGGATGAGGATTAGGTTAGGCTAATCAAATGATTAAGGTTGTGCAAGTACTTAAGATAGACTAATGGCTGATTAGAGGCAAGTGGGAAATTATGGAGGATGTGACCTTAATGATGATTAAGGGTGTGCACATGTTAACCCTAGTTAATTAGAAGCAGATGAAGTAATTAAAATGGATTAGGGACCAACTTGCAAAAGTTGGAGGATGTGACCATGAGAGAGAAAAGATGAATTAAAAATGCATTTTAATTCAAAAGGGGAATATGACTAAATTAAATAAAAGGGGATATTTATTTAATTTAGAGAAAAAGGGGTAAAGTATCAAATTAAATACTTTAGGACCCTTGTGCGAGATGCAAGATATTAATTAAACAAATGGCTTTAATTAATATTGTCAGAGGGGATGAGCAACCGGATGAATCAAGGAGACGCATTTGATCATATGGAAGTGATCAAAATTGGACGTCTACAGATACGTCAAGGATTTTTCCCATTCACACATCAAGGTTTTTCCTGCTGACACATCAATGTTTTTTTTTGCTAATACATAAAATGAAAATGAACTTGTAAAACCCTAATTCTATAAGGTTCTGAAAAACTTGTTATAAGTGATTGGGATGTATGTAGTGTGGGGTGTATTATGAGAGTTTGATAGCAGTCATGTTGTCTCTTGATCTCTAGTGGTGATGCTCCTATGAGAAGCTTGCTTTACAAGTATATTGTAAAAATTTTATTTTTGAATAATATTGGGTGGCTTTTGCAGTGCAGGGTTTTTCTCTTGAAAGGGTTTTACCCATGCAAATCGTTGTGTTGTGGTATGCATGATATTTGTGTTTATTTCTATTTATGTTTTTGCAACTATTAAAGATCTATAAAGTTTTTCATTTTTCTCCTCTTAAGATTAGTGTAGGAAGTTGTTTTGCTACCTTAGCTTCCTTACAACCTTGCGGGTAGTATGGAGTGGAGAAATGGTGTTGGATGTGGAATTTCTCACAAAGTTGGTGGAATTCTTGGTTTTTGAATGGCCGATCGTTGTTAGTGATAATGGACTGAGGGACACCATACCGACAAATGATATAGTTGAGGATAAACTTGGAAATCTATTTGTTGGTTATGTATGTCATAGGATTGGCTTCAATCCACTTAGTGAAATATTTGATTGTGCTAATGATGAATTTATGACCATTAGAAGATGTGGGATGAATCTTACTTATGAGATTGATTCCCCATTGGGAAAAGGGTCATGGTGATGTTATCGAGCACAATTCTTGTGTTGGCACATGTATCAAATCTCCATGTATTTGACACTACCAACATATTTTGACAAAGAGATAAGAGTCTTTTCCCATTGTAAGCCAATAATAACCAGCTCTCATGATCTTCCTAGCTACAGTTGGACTGCTAGAATGGGATCCACATATACCCTCATGTACCTCACATAAGGTTGTTTATGCTTCTTTGGCATCAAGACATAACAAAAGGGTATTGTCTAGAGCATGTATATAAAGGGTGTCACCAATTATGGCATACTTGGAGGCTTTAAAAATAAATGTCTTGTGTTGGTTAGTGGAAAGGTCGGCGGAAAGGATATGGCCATGGAGGTAGTAATATATGTCTTGGTACCATGGGGAATTGGGACCAACGAGTCCACAAACCATCTTAAATTCTAAGATGTCGAAGGTAGGGATCAAAAGTTGTTCTACCAGATACTCGAATTAAGGCACGTTATTTGGTATGTCCAAGATTATTCTAAATATGGGGTACTTGATGAAAGATGATTCTATCAAAATAATGTCTAAATTTGTCTACCATTCATTTGTACAGAGTGATTTTTTCATCCTTGGTGTCGTAATCATTGTTGACTTGTCGGATTACCAGCTAAGAGTCACCATATACTTACAAATGTTTGATCTTCCATTTGATTTCCATATGAAGGCCTGTGAGGAGGGCCTCATATTCTTCTATGTTGTTTGTACATGGAAAGGTGATTCTAAATGACTTAGTAATGGTATTACCTTGAGAGGTGATAAATAGTATGCTTGCTCTAGAATCATGGTTTGTTTGAGATCCATCAAAGTACAACTTCCATGTTGTTTTTGTCTCTATGGTGAAGATGGGTTCATCTAGAAAATATGAGACTAATGGTTGATCAGTGTTAGTTGGTGCATCTACGAGTTGATCAGAAATGACCTATCCTTTTATTGCTTTTCTTTCGACATACTGAATATCATATTCACTGAGTATCATGACCCACTTAGCCAATCGTCCTATCAGAGCTACCTTACTAAGAAGATACTTTTATGGGTCTCTCTTGGCAACCAACTTTGTTTAATGGTTCAACATGTAGTGCCTTATTTGTTGAGTAACAAATACTACCACAAGACAAGCACATTATATGGGGCTATAATTTAATTTATAACCAACTAAGGTGTGGATAATATAGTATATTGCTCATTCACGGCCTTCATCATCATTCTATGCAAGTGATTCCCCCAATGCCAATGTGGTTGCTAAAATATAAAGAATGAGAGGTCTCCCATCAATAGGTGGAATTAATACTAGTGATTTTAATAGATAACCCTCGATTTGTTGAAAAGCTTCCTAACATTTATCTATCCATACAAATGGTACCCCTTTTTTGAGTAAATGTTGGAAGGGATGTATCTTGTCAGCTAATTGTGATATGAATCATTTGATGGATTGGATTCATCCTTGAAGTTTCCATAGTTGACTGATGTTGGCTGGTGGATGCATGTCCATTATAGCTTTTACTTTCGATGGGTCTACTTCAATTCCTCATCTAGAAACTATATAACCTAGGAGCTTTCCTAATGTCACTCCAAAAAAACACTTTTTAGGATTAAGTATTAATTTATATTCTTCCAATATTTTGAAATCTTGTCCAAGACTCCCAAGTGGTCAACTCTTTTCAATAGTTTTTCTAGTAGATCATCCACATAATCTTCCATTAGGGTATGCATGAGGTCATGAAAAATAGTGGTAATGGCATGTTGATATGTTGCTCTAGCATTTTTAAGTCCAAAAGGCATGACATTCCAACAATAAGTTCCCCACAGACAAGTGAAAGTTGTCTTATGTTTCTCTTTAGGAGAAATTCTTATTTGATTATATCCCAAGAAGCCATCCATAAGAGTCAACATCTCGTATCCAGCTATCAATTCCACGATTATGTCAATGTTTGGAAAAGGGAAGTCATCCTTAGGAAATACCTTGTTTAAGTCTTAAAATTCTATACAAATGTGGATGCCACCTATTGGTTTGGTCACTGGCACAAGGTTGGAAATCCACTCTGAATAGTCAATTGATCTAATGAAGCCAACATATAGTAGTTTCTTCAATTCAGAGCAATTTACGGATGCATCTTTCTAAGCTTTTGCTTGACTAGTTTGGTGTTGGGATACAGTGGAAAATGATGTAATATCAACTCAGGCTCTAACCCAAGCATGGCAATATAAGACCAAGGAAAGTTAATCTATTTTTCTATGAAGAATGTGTTGAACTCTGGTTCTTCGGACTCTATTAAGGATGCTACAAAATGGATAATTATGGGATTGTCTTCAGTGCCAATATTGGCCTCCATGGATTCTTAATGAGCATTGGTGACTTATCTTGATAAATAGGGAGAATTTACAACCCTCCTTGCTTGGGTGCCACATAGAGGTTTTCACCCTCAAATACGTCATTTTTTACTTTTTCATGGTCTAAAGGTGCCTTTCGATTTTCACCTAGGGGCTCATTATTATTTTTTTCATTTTTCCTTTGTTATTTTTAATTTTTGTGACTAGAGGGGTGTAAGGACTCCCAAAGTATGCCATATGATCTAATTCAATGGTAAATCTAGCCTTATGATCACCACTATGAATTCCTTCTCTCAATCTCATGAACTCAAAAATTTCTTCATTGTTCTCGAATACATATAAGATAGGAGGTCCCTCATGGTCCCAATCAATGAGTTGAGGATAAACTAAGGGCATTCCATCATTAGTATCATCAAGGTTCAAGATGGATTTGGTAAAGATAAAATTATTGGCAGGGTCTCAAATCATGGTATCTGCTAGGTCAAGGTCAATGAAGACTCTATCTAGTTTATATTCACTAGTTGTGCAAGAGTCCCACTCATATTCATTAGAATCAATTTCATTGTAGTCATTTTCATAGGTGTCATATTTTTCATGGTTGTTGGGTATTGCAGATGTCTTGATAACCTTAGAATAATTCACCTCCTCATCTAAAGGTGCCATGGTACTAGAAATGCCAATCTTAATAGGTTTAAACCCAAGTCCTAAACCTTTTGGTCATTTAGACATAGAGAAAGGTTAAGTCGTCCATTTTTTATTCAACCCAAGTCCACTGTGTCTATCATAGCCTTTGTCTTACATGATCTGGAAACATTCTCCATATTGTTATGTAGATATTTGTGTGGGAGGAGCTTCCTCATTGTCTTCTTTGTAAAGCCAAGAGGTTACATCTTCTTCATTGACTACTTCTTTACTAAGTTCCCCCCATTTTGTGAAAGTGGTCATGGGAGGCAAGTGGATAGTGACCTTAGTTTGTCTTTTTTTACCGTCGGTTTACCATATGACTTAGGAGTAGTGAGATTGTCGATGCAATAGGATGTCTTCATGCGATATTCTCGACAACCTTTGTCTTCGACCTCAATCTTGGGGTTGGAAGGTGGAGATTTGGAAGTGGATGCTTTAGATAGAGTAGAGGGGTCAATGTAAATTATGATGAATTGGATGATGAGGCCTCTTGATTAACAAGCACTTTTTGTTGGGGTGTTCCACATAGATTGGTACAATATTGGAATGGATCAGGAATACCACTTATTGTGATTTCAGTGTCATTGTATGGGAATTTAAGGAATTGGTGGTATGTGGATGGTACGACTTTCATGGCGTAAATCCATGGTCGGCCTAAGAGAAGGTTGTATGGGAGGTCAAGATCCAAGACTTGAAAAGTGGTTTCCATGACTGCGGGTCCAACTCGAATAGGAAGTGTAATGAATCCTTTAGAGGATCGTTCTTCATCATCATATGATTTGATAACCATTATTTTAGTGGTTTCTACACATACTTCTAAGAAGCCTAGCATCTTAACCAATTTGAGGGTACAAATGTTTAACCCTACTCCACCATCTACTAAGACTCATTTGAGTTTCATTTTATGGATAAGGACTTCAATGTGCAAGGGGTCATTATGGTTTGTCTTTTTAGTTGAATAGTCTTGTTCAGAAAAGGTGGCATGATGGAAATTGGTCAAGTAGCCTACCATCTCCAGGAAATGATTGATGTCAAGGTCGGTGGGGACAGTTGTGTTTTGTAAATTTTTTTCAAGAATGGCTTGATGATTAGGTGATATACACAATAATTCCAAGATAGAGATCTGCATGGGGGTCTTCCCCAATTGTTCAAGCAAGTTGTATTGGGATTTTGGTGGTTGTTGTTGTTGTGGAGGAGGACCTTGAATGGTTACCTTGATTTAGCAAGTGTAATTGACATTAGTGTAATTGGCTAAATTGTTATTGGGTTTATTGCTCAAACTAGAGGCCTTTCCTTTTCCATGGTCATGTAAAGGATTGGTGAAAACTTTATGGTCGCTATTAGATGACTATTATTGTTGTTGTTGTCCATTGACATCAATAGTGCCATTTTCAATAAGGTCTTGTATGATGTTCTTTAATTGTTAGCATTGTGCAGTGGAATGTCCCTTACCTTGATGGTAGTCACAAAAGGCATTGTCATCCCACCATGATGGTTTGAACTATCTAGGGTTGTATTGTTTTTCATTAGGAAGTTTTATAACATTGTGCTGCAAAAGTTGTTTAAAGACGGATTTGATAGGTTCCTCAAGGGGAGTATATTTACATCTTGTAGGGAACTTCCTTTGAGCTCTTTGTTCTTGAGTGTTCTGGATGACATTATTGTTTGGTTGGGAGGTCTAGGTGTGTTGTTAGATGCACTTGGTCCTTTGGGTGTAATGGTAGGGCCTATGTACATTTTCTTGGCATCAACGACTCCATCATTAGTCACATTTTTGTTTCGAGACCAATATTTATTTTTGTCGTTTGAGGTGTTTTGGGTGTTTTTATTTTTGTTGGAAATTTTATTTCTCCATTATCAATTAAGGATTTCTCAAGGATAATTCATTTCTCCACTAGGTTGGAAAATGAAGTACAACACTACACTCATAAATCATGTTTCAAGTTTGAGTTGATGCTTTCAATAAACATGACAATTTTTTGTTTCTCAAGTATTTCAACAGGACATCGACTAGCCAAACCCCTCCATAGTTGGAAGAAGGTAACAAAATTTTTACCATCTTCTTGTGTGGTATGGCATAGGGTGGCGATATTTATTTCGTTGTCAATGTTGAATGCAAAGTGTTCGACAAATTTTTCTACTAGTTCTCCCCATGTTCTTATGACAGTTGGTAGGTGTGTAAACCACTCAAGGGCTATGCCTATAAGACTTCATGGGAAAAGTCTCATTAAATATGTTGGTTCATATGCAATGTCTATATAAGTCATGGAAAATTCTCTTATGTGTTCAATAGGATTTCCCTTCCCCTTATACTTAGGCAAGTTAGGCATTGTATATCCATGTGGGAAGGGTGGCATGCATACACTCTTGTCAAATGGATAAGGGTATAAGTCTTTCGTGGAATAATTATTCTTGTTAGACACTTGCATTCTTTCCATTTGTTGTTTTAGGGAAAGAATTTGAGTGGCTAGGACATCTACTTGAGTCAATGAGGGGTCTTGTGTATTTTGAGAGCTCAAGTTGGTATTTTGAACTTCAATCTTATAGAATGGGTTTTGGTTTTGCATGTAGGAGATGTAAGGTGGTGTTTGGTTTAAAGTGTTTTGGTTATAGGTGATAATGTGAGTGTTATGGAGAGGATTGGATTGGGTATGCCATGAGTTTGTAAAATTATGAAAATGTGGATTTTGGTTTCCATATTCTAGGAGAGGTCCTTGGTTACCATGAGGTGTAAAGGAGCCTTGGTTGTCATATTGTGTGTTTTGCAAAATGGAGCCTTAGGTATTGTTCTACACATGTGTATGAGGAGTAGGCCCTTGTTGTGACACAATGGTATATTGAGAAGCCACTATGTTTGATATAGCATTCATTTTAGGAGTCTTTTTTATGACAATATTTAGTCTCTAAGTTGAAATTTTGTGCCAAATGGATTAGAGGATGATGCCCCCATGGTGTTTAGTGTGGAAAATGGGTTAGAAAAAGCACAAAAGGGTTGTGTCATGGATTGTGTCATGTTTAGAATTGTTTTGTGTGTCATGCTTTGTATTATGCCTTGTTTCATGTTTTGGGGACCAAGTGGTGAGGTATGGATCATTGTTGCATATTGTGCACTTCCTCCTAAGGCATAGATGTGTTGACTCGTGTGATAGAGACACTAGAAGTAGGTATATTGTGTCCTTGGATTTGTTTATTTGGTGTAGGAATTTCTTGGAGGGTATTGACATCAAACCTAGGAGGTAATGTGGCTCCTTCTAACAAAAAATTAGCTATTAAACATTGAGGGTCTAATGCCACAATTTCATCCATAAAAGAGGCTACTTTAGGATCTTGTGCAGCGACCTTTTTTTATTCTATGGTGACTATTCCTTGTTGATCTCTAGGGAGGAATTTTTTGAATGGATTGGGGAATGACTTTGGTGGTATAGGTTTCCCTTCAGAAGACATTCCAAACGGGTTAACAAATTCATCATCTTGTTGAAAGGAAATTTATTTTTGTTTCCTTTGCAACCTTGTTTTGACCATATAAGACTTGCAAAAGGGAGAATGAATGTGATGGTAATATGGTATGGTGTCTAAGGTAACTATGCAAGGATTATGTCTAAGGATGACCAAGGTATGTCTAAGACCAAGGTTATTCAACTATGTTTTTGTATTTTTCAAGTATACGATATGCCTAAGGATGTGTTGGACTCAAGGAACACTGAGAGAGGGGGGTGAATCAATGTTCAACAATATTTAAATTACAATCTAGATCTTAAACCATTTACAACATTTAAACAAAATTAAAGATGCAAGCACATGAAGGAAATAATCAAAACACCATAACACCAAGATTTTTACATGGAAACCCTGTTAGGGGAAAAACCACGGTGGAGGTTAATCCACAATTTATACTCTATTAAAAATATGAAGAAAAGGGGGAATGCACATGCATTCAAGCACACTGCTAAAAATTAGGAAGTCTCATTGCCTTACAACATATTTGGATTACAAAAAAGAGTTGAATTGAGAAAGTAGCATCTACAAATACCTGGTTTCAATTTCGGTGAGGCTCATTGATAAGATTTTGGACCTTCTGCCTAATTTTGCACTTTGCTTTTCTCTGCCTTAATTCGCTTTACAAAAATCCTTTTCTGCAAGAGTGAAATTGCGCCAAATCACTCAACAACCCTTCTGACATTCACAATATACTTCTCACACTCACCTTCACTTATTTACAATGAATTAACTGATCTCTTATCTATATCCGCTATCAAATATTTAGTCACTTCAAGTCGACTTCAGCAAAATTAAAATATTTTCCAATAGTTGGCTCAAACCACATTTAATATTTGATGTGTACCCATCAAAGTTGACCACAACATAGATAGGACCCAAAAAAAAATCTTCAAGCATAGGATACCTTAATTAATTATAACTTGAATATCCGTGACATGCCATATTCACTAAGTCGACCACCATGAGCTATAAACAAAAAATCATCCTATCGGATCTCCTAACTTATACGCCAATTAATGTGACATCAAAAAACATAACAATAAAATAATATATATAGTTAACAACCTTCCCCAATATCCACAACTCAAAATGATAATCCAATGAAGCATACAGATCAACATACTAACCGAGTACCTTGTTCTTCATTCTCTCTTCCAATAATACTATGTTCTTTACTCTACCTATCAATATGAACAAATCCTAATCTGCAAACTAGAATAATGATTTAGGTTTCCATCAATGATGACACTAGAATCCATATTCCAACAATCTTCCCCTTTGGCATTGATGGCAACACTTAGTGAAAAATGACTAAGTGTCGAAACCAATATGATTACGTTGCCAGAGTTAAAAATTTCAAAACACAACTCCCCCTTAGAATGATAAGGAATTTTTCACTACTCTCTCTCCCCCTTTGACATCAATGGAAAACATATTTTGGATCTCCTCCCTTGCTAATTCAAAAATTGGATCAAAATTTGAAGAAATACAACTGCTACTCGAGTCAAAAAATTATCTTGTACTTATCTTTCATTTTTGGAAGAAATTTCCTCCAAGCTTCTACTGAAATTTGAATGATTAAGATCAAGTTGTTGTTCTTAGATGTCTAGTTGATAATCTGGATGAGAGATTCTAGAATTGTGATTGTCTCTTCTAATTTCTCTCCTTTCCTTAGAACCTCAATTAACTACTCTAGTCTGCATTCGGTTAAATCCTCCACTTTCCAAAAGGTGTCCACAAGGTTGTTTCTGGTGAAATGAACTTTTGTATGCTCAGATTGCAAATCTTGAATCCTTTCTTGACTGCACCATCTTGATCCTAAAACATGTTATAATCCTGACCAATCTTCTTCAGCTCATTTTCAATCTGCTCCAGCTTATCTTTGTATCTCCCAACTGCATGAGGCCAATGAAGAAAATAGTTGTAGATGTTATTTGTTGTATTTATTCATTGCCTCAACTCATTCATTTTCCTTTTTAGTTTGGTAAGAGATAGCCTGAACTACTCCTTTAGATGTAGAATTATTTCTCCCTCTTTCCTGTCTTGGGATTCAGAGACCATGGCTTCCTTAATGCATTCAATCATCTCTTCAGGAAACACATTTTGAAAAATCTCCAATCTAATGTTATTGTGTACAAAATAAGTACTTAGTTTGCTCTCGATCAAGTCCTACTCATATGAGGGTCTATCAAACCATGTGTCAGCAATTTTCTACATCCCATCTTTCTCCTAAACAAGTTGCAGTATCTTTACTTTGGATAAGACACCTTCTTCTTCGCTTCCTTCTGCCTTTACTACATCTGGTTCAAATAATTTTGGTTCTTCCCTTGGAGTGTACTCATCAGATTCCTCATCTAGTATGTCCACAATCACTTGTTCTTTACCTTTTCCTTCAATTTTTGGAGTCTTGTGTGATGGAGGAGTGTAATCAGCAATCTCTTGTGCTCTATTCTTCTTCCTCTCCATCTCACCAAAAGATGATCCAACATCAAGTGCTCTTACCAGAATGGAAATGCTAATTGCTCCAAACTTCCCTAGCAAATATTTAAAGAAATTTGCAAACTCTTGCTTACAATTTGCCAAGGTATTAGAATGTTCAAAAATCTATTTACAAATGGGTTCATTCTCTTTCCATACAACATTATTGATTTGTGGCAAGCAATTTAGAAAATACATCACAAGACATATGACCAAGGTACCAAATGTGAAGGGGTAATCTTCCTCCTTTGTTAGTTGCACATTTTCCATCAATTGATCTTCTAGCAATCCACATAGGTCAAAATCTTAATCCTCCATTATCATTTTATGAGAGATGTAAACTAAACCTGCCAAAGTTGTGCCTTCCCTATTTCTAAAAAATATTTTGTATGAGATTCCATGTGCAATGTACCTTGTTATCAGATCTTTGATCGTTGAAATTATCAAATCCCTTTGATTTGTAGTTACTCTAGTTAGGGTTTCAACTTCTTTGTTTTGAATTAACTTCTTTTTCGGTATATCCCCAACATTGCACAATTCAGTTAGATTCCTAACCACCTCTTTCAAAATGATATAGGGTTTATCCCAAGTTAGAATGTCATCATTCAATTGGTTTGGGATAAACCTAACAACTTCCATGTTATCAAAATAGGGAAATTCACTCCAAATGTCCAAGCTTTTATGTTTCACACCTTCAAGCGATTCCAATTCATTGGCCAGAAACATATTTCTCACATACCTAATCTTCACACTGCTATATTCATCTAAATTCACCATTTCTTTGATTTTCTTCATTTTCCTTTTCATACCGAACAAGTTTCTACTGAGCACCAAATTAAGTGAGAATTCTACAAGCAATTGAAATACCTGATGAATTCACCGCCGAATTGACTTTACTCCTTTGAAATTCTATTTCAAAGGCTCTCCTTCTATTCTTCTTCAATGCAAGGTGACAAATGAGGGTTCCAAATACCCTTTTATAACTCGTACACCTAATCTTTTTACCGCATTAAATGTTTTTCCCTAGGTGTTCTGGATGCTCTATTTTCTCATACAACAAAAGAAGGATTCATCTACGGACCTTCTACTTCTCAAATTTCTACACAAGTGATCACTGATACATTTGTAAACTATTAGCACAACTACTAACAATTTCCTACATTTTGGTGCTAGCTACTGACAGGGGGACAAAGGATTTTCTTGAAAAAATCCCCCTAGGCCAAAGGCCTAAGATCAATTTATGGAGGAATTACCAGAAGAATCTATTCTGGTGTGGGCTTATTTTCTTCATCAGACTCACTCTTCCTTACCCATGTTTTCTTCATCTGATCTCTTATTTCTTCCACAATCACTTTCCCTTTTCCTTTATCATCTTTCTGTGAAATTCTACCTTTATATACCGGACATCTTCTATCCATGCTTTTGTTCCTGCAGAATCTTGTAATGTGACCAAATCTGTTGCAGTTGTAACACACATTATTTATTTGTCTAGGCCATTCATTTCATTGATTTCCTCTTGATATGCATTGATTAGCAATATGCCCAAATCTTCCACAAGTGTAGCATTTAACATTCCTTACAATGATAGACATACTTCTGCATTCAATTGACTTATGACCAAACTTATTACAACTAAAAAATTGACTGAGAAATGATGGACTACTTGAATTTATTTTACTTCTACACTGAGAAGCCATATGACCAAATTTATTAGAAGCAAGGTAGTTACCATTGAACTTTTGGGCATTGGATTGTCTTACCGAATACCTTCTACCTTTGTTCATCTGATTTCTTTGTCTGGAATCCTTATGTTCAAATCCTGAGCTTTCTCTCTTCTCATATCCAAGACCTCACTTGTCATTTGCATCATTTTGTCCTTTAGTCACCTCATCAAGCTTAGCAGAACTCATCCTAAACTTCTCCTTGTATTCATTTGCAGTACTAAGTTCATCTCTGAGAATAACTATTTGTCTTTCAAGCTCTTATTCATTATTTCTAGATTGTTGCAGTTCAATCTCTAGCTAAATGAATCCACTATTAACTTTGTTGCATTCTTTAGATATTTCTTTTAAGGATTGGGCCAAATTCTCCTCATTCTTCTTCATGTATTCAATCTCCTTAGTTAGCTTCATCACCATAGATTTTGTCTCAAGCTTTAGAATAGCATTGTCTCTAGCAAGCTTTTCACATTCTTCAATTATTTCTTTTAGGGTCTGATTCAGGTGAACATCTTCCAATAATTTACTTTATTTTTGCTTCAGTTGATCTCATAGTTCCTTCATCTTTTCTCTTGAATCATTGATTTTATCCTTCAATGGTAGAATAAATTTTTCAGCATCCTCAAGATTTGCTTTCAATTCTAGGACTTCTGCTTTAGACTGATCATGATCATCAACTGCCACCAAAAGCTATTGTTGAAGACCACTAGAGTCCATTGCATTCCAAGATCCACCTCAAAATGTTAAACTTCTACAAAGGAACCTTTCTCTGGTACCAATTGTTGGACTCAAGGAACACTAAGAGGGGGGTGAATCAATGTTCAACAATATTTAAATTACAATCGAAATCTTAAACCATTTACAACATTTAAACAAAAGTAAAGATGCAAGCACATGAAGGAAATAATCAAAACACCATAACACCAAGATTTTTACGTGGAAACCCTATTAGGGGAAAAACTACAGTGGAGGTTAATCCATAATTTATACTCTATTAAAAGTATGAAGAAAAAGGGGAATGCACATGCATTCAGGAACACTTCCTAGAGCTCACTACTCAAAATCAAGAAGGCTCCCTGCCTTACAACATATTTGGATTACAAAAAAGAGTTGAACTAAGAAAGTAGTATCTAAAAATGCCTAGTTTCAATGCCAGTGAGGCTCATAGATCAAATTTTGGACCTTCTGTCTAATTTTGCACTTCGCTCTACTCTACCTTAATTTGCTTCACAACAATCCTCTTCTACACAAGTGAAATTATGCCAAATCACTCAAAAACCCTTTTGACATTCACAATAGACTTTGCACACTCACCTTCACTCATTTACAATTAATTAACTAATCTCTTATATATATCAACTATCAAAGATTTAGTCGCTTCATGTCGACTTTAGCAAAATATAAATATTTTCCAATAGTCGGCTCAAACCACATTTAATATTCGATGTGTAACCATCAAAGTCAGCCATGGCATAGCTAGGACCAAAAAAAAAATCTTCAAGCATAGGATACCTTAATTAATTATACCTCAAATATCCGCGACATGCCATATTCACTAAGTTGGCCACTGTGAGCTAATAAACAAAAAATTATCCTACCAGATCTCCTAACTTATACACTGATTAATGCAACATCACAAAACTTAACAATAAGATAATATAGATACTTGACAACCTTCCTCGAGATCCACAAATCAAAATGATAATCCGGTAAAGCATACAGATCAACATACTAACTGGGCACCCTGTTCTTCATTCTCTCTTCTGGTAATACTTTGTTCTTTACTCTACCTACCTGTATGAACAAATCCTGATCTGTGGACCAAAATAATGGCTTAGGTTTCCATCAATGACAACACTAGAAGCCATATGCCAATAGGATGGTACCAAGATATGGATTCAAAGTGACAAGATGTCAAAATTTCAATAGGATGGTGTCACAATGTGGTCCAAGGTATGGTAATGTATAAAGTATGCCAAATGAAATGCAAGTATGAAAGGATGGTGGGTAAAATGGTAATATGACCTAGAATTATGACTAAAGGTATGAATACTAAGCACCTTTTGGAAAATTCAAAGTTTAATTAAACTAAGATAACCAAGGTTAAAAATATGGTTTATCATGACTTCAATGATGGTAATGACTAAATGACAAGGTTTGAAAGGTGGTCTCAAACTAACCTTGTGAGTTGAGGAGCCAACCTAAATGACAAAGGACTAAGGTGATGGAAAGAGGTTGAATTCAAGACAAATCTGATTTGGTCACTATGGACTTGTCTCAAGTCTAATAAGCTTCCAAAGCTAAGGTCTATATAGCAACATGAATGCAAGCTAAAGGATGTCCTAATGTTTTACCTATAGTATGCAAATATGGATGAAATGGATTGATGCCAAATAACAGTTTGGAAATTTGTAATTCTATGATCAAAGGATCAGGTAATGCTTAGGATTGATCAGAAAATGGCTTTGTCTTAATTTCCCCTAAAGTTTTCAGTGATAGGAAATTGTGTTGTTTATGTCTTAGTTGCAAATTCCCAATGACATGTAAATGCAAAGTTAATTTTAATCCCAATGAGTGAATATGAAAAGAAGACAAGATAGATTAGCAATATCAAGTGAGGTGCCTCCATTCCAACTATGGCACACACTGGAAATCCAATGTCAGTAACAAAAAACCCCTAGGCTACCAAATGAAAGATATCTAAACTAAAAATTTTGACTAAAAACCTAAATCTTAAAGTAACAGGAAATTGTGTCGCATAAATAACAATTGTAGCTCATAGCCAGAAGCAATTGCATTATAGGAATTATGACTGCATCATTCAGGATGTCGACTATAGCTCAAGAAATCAATTGTGATTCTTGTTGACAGTAGATGTGGTTAATCCCTTAGTGGTTGTGGTGAATGACAGTTGATTGCATCATTTTAACCTAGATCTAAAAAATGGAAAAAAATAGGAAAAATCCAAACAACTAGAGACTAATATGATATGCAACTAGAGTTTATCTAAGGAAAATTAAAACCAAATGACTGAAATATGCCAAAAAAACTTAGAGATCAAAAAAATTCGAGATATTCCCTAATCTGAATTAGTTGTGTTGTTCAGCGTCATGGTTGCGACACTATGTAAATAGTGATTACATTATTTTTTCTCATGGTTGCATTGATCCATACCTACAACCTGCAAAATCAAGATTTTCATATGATCTCTACAAATTTTTCCTTTCACATTGGGTTCACCAATGTAATCAGGGTAAAATTTTCAATGTTAGGCAATAATGCATGTAAATCAAACCCTAATAAACAGTGAAGTACAAATAAGCATAAAGATGTATAACACATGGAATAATATTACTAAATAGTCTTCATACCACTATTGATTCACCTTCATTGCACTTCTCCATTTTACTTGAATATTGTAATTGCCCTCAGATTTTTGAGTATGCAAATAGGGCTAATGACAATGACAAAGAAAAATGTTGAAGATTCTAATTGACTATGGATGCACTTGACTTGATGTTGATAAACTTAATAGCAAGGTAGCATAAGATTGCATAATCTTGTGTTGGTAGGTGACAAATGACAATGACAAGGTCTTTTATAGGAAAGACAATTTTGAATGAAGGGTTAATATTGAATGTCAATAATCAATGGCCAAGAATCAAAGGTGTAGTATGGAATAGGGTTAGGGTAAATGATAAGGATTGACAGTCAAGATTAATTTATAAATAATTTAATCAAGGGTGGAGGTTAATTAAGACATGGATAGATACGGATCGACACGAATAAAGAGGTGAGAGGAAATTAAATAATAAAAATTATTTGATTTAGGTGGCCAATGAATAATTAAATAATAAAAATATTATTTAATTATAGAGGAATGTGACAAAGGGACCTTTTGAATTAAATAATAATTTAATTCAAAATTCAAGAGAGTGGACCAATTAAATAAATTAAAATTTATTTAATTTATGACAAAAGAGGCTAATGAATAATTAAATAATTTAAAATAATTATTTAATTATAGTGGAAAGTGGATAAAAATTAAATAAATATGAATTTATTTAATTTTAGAAAGTGTAAGAGAGGGGGACCAACCATGTTCAAGGCCCCAAGTCACGGAGAGCTAAGAGCAGGAGGCTGCCCTAACTTACCTCAACTTAAAGGGGTGTTTTTGAAATGATGGACGAGAATGATGACTTCAATCACTTTGCAAACCCAAAACTTAGAATGGGGCTAGGCGAACCAGTTTTCAGGTTCAACATTGTGCCTCAGGTAGCTCTCTGCCCAAGGATGTAAGTGTAGGAGTTGATGGTGACTCCTCAACACCCCCAAGATCAGTTGCGACCAAAACCACTTCCACAAGAGAGAGAATGGCAAGAATGCTTGCTTCACAATGCAAGATTGATTGATTGCTTGAATGAAGCTTGAATACCAATGTACATGAGATGCCTTGCTTATATGGGCAAGGTTGAGAGATAGGTATGAATATGATGTTGACAAATGTCATGATCTTATGACATGAGACAACCAACAACCTAATCACCTAGGAAATGATGCATCCTAGCTAGATAAGATAAGTTCTAGATAAGCCAACTAAGAATTCTAGAAGGAATCTTTTACCTAAGTAAACTTAACCATGTGAATATGTCCCCTAATTTACCTAGTGAATGAATAAGCTAGGTACAAGACAATTATTCACACCAACACCCCCCCTTAAGTGCAACTTAGGGAGAAGATTATTATGCAAACTGTGCAAAGGAATACAACCGAGATGAATGATCAACCACCCCAGTAGCAATGATCTCTCGAGTCTCCAAGTCACGAATGATAATGAATCGAGTGAACTCCACAGTTCTCCCATCTCCACCATGTGTAATCTGATAAATGGAAAGTAGATTGTTCATCAAATGAGGAACACACAAGACATCCTGAAAAGTGTTCTCCCCAATGCTAATAGATCCCTTCCCTGTTACACTCATGTATGTATTGTTACCCATCAATATATGAGGTGAATTACAAGGCTCAAAAGAAGAGAACATATCCATAGAAGATGCCATATGATGAGATGCCCCTGAATCAAGAAGCCATCTGTTAGATGCAAGACTTGTAGAGGCCAAGAGTGCTTGTCCTTTCATCTTGTGTAGCCCAGAAGTAGATCTTGTGTCCTGTGACTTAGATGAAGATGATGGAGCTACCGATTGAGATGTTGAAGAAGTACTAGACATTGATGAGGGCAGCTTAATGTTATTCTTTTGAAGAAGGTGTGTCAGTTCATCAATCTTCTTATTATAACATCTATGCTCATCATGTCCTAATCTTTTACAATATGCACATTTTGACTTCTTCTTTTTAGATGATTCCTCTTTAGAAGAGGATGTGGACTCAGGAGTGCTATGTGAAGGAGAATCTTTACCTTGCTCATTAGACTTGGGTGCCTTGTTCTGCTTCTTACCTATGCCACTTGAATCCTTTGTCTCCTTTGGAACAAGAGCATGAGATCTAGAAGACTTCAATGTGCCCATGTGTACCAACTTTGCTTGTTCCCTTGTGAGTTGAGCTGAAAATTCATCAAGAGAAGGCATTTTGTATGCATTTCCAAGAGCATCCATTGTAGCATAGAAAGTAGAAACAAACACTGAATAATTAGGACCAAGCTTAGCAAGAATAGAAAGTATCAACTGTTCATCCTCTTTAGTGACCCCACAATTAGATAAATGTAGTCTAAGAGAATTGAGCTTAGAGAAAAAGTCTTGGATATTGTCAAAATCTGAAGGATTAAGACCCATAAGTTCATTCTCCAACTTAAATTTCCTCATCTTATCTAGCTTACCAAAGAGACTCTCTAAAGTATTCCAAGCTTCATTAGGATGAGTGCAAGATGCAACATGATATCTAAGATCTGGAGAAATGGAAAACTTCAAAGTACCAAGAGCTTCATCTCTTCTATCAAGCCATTTTCTTTTCTCTTTTGCTCCTGCAGGTTCTGGATCTTGACCAAATGTGATTCGTTGCAACTTCGATTTTAACAATAACAACTCCATTTGAGATTTCCACTCATGATAGTTATATGGAGTTAGAAGTACAAATTTTGTCAAATCCATGATATAATGAGATATTACAAGAGGAGAACAACAATTTTCCCTCACAATACAAGAAATCAACCCCTTTGTCCCAACAAGATTTGCACTTTTTTGCAAATTTACAAGAATATATCCCAACCTATCAAATCAGCTACAAACTGAAAATATGAAAATCTGGAAACAAATCTGCAAAAAGTGCATAATAAGATCTGAAGTACTCCTGAATACCTTCCAAATGCCGCAAATTTGGAGAAAATTGGAGATCGGAGCACCAAGATATGAGCTCGGAAGCAAAAAATGATGATCAGGCTTCAACCTGGAAAAAGAGGCACAAAACTGCAAAATCTCTGCAAAATATCTGCACCACTGAAAAATTCAGGTCTTCACCTTTCCGATGATATTTCGTTTCTGAAATTTTGCCTCCGTATGCAAAAGTTATGAAAAAATGAAAAAAAGGCCTATAAATAGGCACTTGGGGCAATTACAGATTCTGCAAACACTAAATAGGCGCAAAATTTGCACACCCAGGGGCTAAAATACGGACGTCCATATGACCTTGTCCCAGAAATTGCAAAAATAAAAAACACCGCTATACAAAATTACTGTCACCTATGCTAATAAGGTCGGCCTTAATAAATTTTACAAAAGGTTTTTTTTTTAAATAAAAACCATGTCGGCCACTGCAATGGTATTGATATTTTGCAAATATAAACAGTATGCCAAAAAATTACCGCATACTCTGTTGATAGCAAAGGACGATGACCCGTGTTGAGATGACTGCCAACCAATGGATGCTTCCAGATCAATAAGGTGATCGCCAAACCAATGATGCCGTTGAACTTTGTACAAGCTAGCTGATGTGACAGCAACGACCAGCGATGTGCGGATCTGTCAGCCGATGTGATAGGCAACTTGGTAGCCCGATGGACAATTCGGAATACGCCGATGCCTATGATTGAAGCCTACGAATTACACAGACCGGATTCGGCCCGCCAGCAAGCCCTTCCTAACCCGTGTACCATGCAGATGTGACTGATACAAGTGGATCTGCCGTTAACTGAGTGGACGCCGATGCCACTGATTGAAGCCTGACCGATGCACACAATTCGACCAAGGATACGGAGTACGCTGACCAAGTACCCGCTGGTGGAAAAAAATGTGAGCCACGGACACCGATGACTATGGAATATGCCGGATCTGTACAAACGCCAATCACTTTTCCACAAGGATGATCGGTACGATGGCTGAGATGACGACGGCGCCTGTGTGGATGGGAGGAAGGGAGGACCACCGAATTAATCGGGCAGATGCCAATGGAGACATACACGGTGGATTTAATCACCGACGTATCCACTGACAAAAAAATATAGTACTCCGCAGAAAATAATAATATTGCCCAAAAATATAAGAATGGTGCCCCAAAATTTTTAATACAAATAAATTTAGGCCATAAAATTTCGCCCCGAAATTTCAAATATAAATGCGCAGAAAAATATTTAACTAAATATTTTTTTTGCGAAAATAGAAAAAATCGTACCGCTTGGGAGGCTGTCCCAGCAAAAAAATTTGCTTCAAAAACAACTTTACCTAATATAGGTGAATTTACAGTCAAAATTCGTCTGCGGAAGCTTCTGAAATCAACTGTGAGGTTCTTGAAACCTCAATCTGCACCCAGCAAAATTCTTCAAGCCAAAATATCACCCTCAGATCTGGGAAGGAATCTGCAACACCTGGAGAGCTCTGATACCATGTAGGAGTTGATGGTGACTCCTCAACACCCCCAAGATCAGTTGCGACCAAAACCACTTCCACAAGAGAGAGAATGGCAAGAATGCTTGCTTCACAATGCAAGATTGATTGATTGCTTGAATGAAGCTTGAATACCAATGTACATGAGATGTCTTGCTTATATGGGCAAGGTTGAGAGATAGGTATGAATATGATGTTGACAAATGTCATGATCTTATGACATGAGACAACCAACAACCTAATCACCTAGGAAATGATGCATCCTAGCTAGATAAGATAAGTTCTAGATAAGCCAACTAAGACTTCTAGAAGGAATCTTTTACCTAAGTAAACTTAACCATGTGAATATGTCCCCTAATTTACCTAGTGAATGAATAAGCTAGGTACAAGACAATTATTCACACCAACAGTAAGCACAGTTCAAGATGACAACACAATGCGCTGGCATCTATACGACTAGAGGACCAGAAAGACAATGTGAACCACTAGAAAATAGGTTGAGGGCCTAGCTAGTCACTTCCAAAGGGACAAAATAGAGCTATAAAGTAAGACAGATACAAATGAATGTGATAAGGAAAATATATGAGAGTTAAGGTGACAAGAATGATCTCACAAAGGTACTCATTTTCTAGCTAGCTCCACAAAGCATTCCCACCTACACACAAGGAGGGAAATTGTTGGGGGGGATGTATAGGGGCTTGCCTCAGTTAGACTCCCATTTTGGTGTTTCCACCTCCACAGAAAGCCAAGATATCAATTGTAGAGAAAAGTATGATAAAGAAGAATGAAAGTAAAGAACACAATAACACTACAAAAAAGTATTAGGCTACCCAACTAAATCATACAGGAGAGGAGTGAAAAATCTTACCACCTCCACCAAGAGCTCACTAGCTAATGGCGGAGAAAATGAGAGGAATCAAGCCTCTACTGCAATGGTGTCATTCCACACTTTCTCTACGAAGTTGATGGAGTGTTATTGTTGCTGCTATGGAGTGCAAAGTGCTACTTTAGAAGCTTGGAATGTAAGAAGTGAATGCTAGAGTACTTGAAGAGTGCTTGAAGAGATGAACTAAATTGTTAGAGGATGTGAAGAAGATGAAATGCATGAAGGAAGAATGAGAAAAATGACCATATTTGGGTCAGTTGGTCAAAGAGGGGCATTAAAAATTGACCCCAATGGGAAGTGTAATGCCTCTATAGGCTTCAGTTGTAGGAATCCGTCAAGGCCATAAGCGCGCAACATGAACGTTTGTGCACTGCACGAGCATTCCCGACAGTTATTCTTCTACTGACACACAAACCAGATGCCAAGTGGAACAAAGGCAACAGGCTGTAGATTTTTTCCTTCGAATTTTGTTTTCTAAGGTGAGGAAGTGTAAAAGGGGAATTTGTGTAAGGGGTGTAAATTCACACCTATACAAAAAGAAAGGGACTTAATTAGTGACGTAATTAAATAAATAAAATTTATTTAATTAATCAAGGAAGAATAAAGATAGAAATAAATTGATTAAATAATTAAAATATTTTAATTAATATAAGACTTATGACTTTAGAAAATAATTAAATAATTAAAATTATTTAATTATCAAAGATGAAAGTGGAAATGATGGAGAGTTTAGAAGTCGCGGGCCTAGGACAAATTTTAGTGTCTACACCCCTAACCTCTGTTGTGGCATGCCGCCACTAACACTCTGAAATGATTTAAAATCAAAATAATTAGGATTTTTCCCCAAAACAATCTCTACATATAGTTTTCTCAAAAAATATAAAGGGATCTCCATATTAACGTGTGGTGTATGGTCAAATACCATCCAGCATCACTCCCAAAAATTTGCAGTCATTTGTGGATGAATGCACCACCTCATGGATATCCTAGATTTAGTTGTAGGAATGGGTTGTTGAGTGTTAGGGTCAATAAAAAAAGGTGCTAGATGGGTTTTTGTTATTTTTAAGTCTAAATTTTTTTTATTAGAGAGACCATCTAAATAAAATCATCTCATATCCTCCCTATCTCGTTGATGCTTATCTAAGTCAAAATCAATAGACTTAATGGCATCAACAACATCTTGCATCATAGATGCAAAATACCTCACATGTGGTGGAATTAATGCTTCATTTTGCATAGCATTGATTTGATTTTGAATGTATGCAACATTTATTATGGAGTCCTCCATCCTTCCTCAATAATCTACATTTCATCTCCCTTTTTGGAGAGGGGTTTTCTTCCCACTGGGTTTTTCCCTTTGCTCCATTTGTGGGAGATTTTTTGAATTTCATCTTCATTTGTAAATGGGTACCTAAAATGGCCATCATGTAGTCAGGACCCATCATCATTGCATAATCATTACATTGTTCATTTCCTCCCTAAGTTGCACTTATGGGGGGTGTTGGTGTAATTAATTATTTAATTACACTAGCATAAGTTTAACTCAGGGTTTTTATTTAATTAATTAAGTCCTAGGTTGCATTATTAGGAAAATCATTAATAATGGGGTCATCCCCCTCTCCATTTATTTAAGAGATAAGATTCCTTCTAGAATATCATCTAGAACTTATCTCAATTAGTTCATCATTCCCTAGGTAGTTACTTAGGGTTTACATGTCACATATTGTTAGATCAAGACACATGGCAACATCATATTAGATCTTGTATCTCAACCTTTCCTATATAAGTAAGGGTCTTGTGCATTTGTAATTATATTCTAGATCAATTAAATAATCTTAATTTGTATGCCCAAGTTGCAACACTTTCTTTGTGGGTGAATTTCTTCTTAGCAACCTCTTGAAGGTTGTAGCTTCATAGGGACATTGTGCATCCATAATTTCTACATGATATCAGAGCTTGTCCATCGAAGATTCATCTTAGGATCAAGAAATTTGGGATAGAGAGATTCATTGTAGGCTAGTTGGCTCCATCTAGGGACCAAGCTGATTTTTGAAGCTGATTGAGTCCAATCTGAGCTTGCCGTTGTCTTCAAAAGGCCTCAAAACCCTAGAATCACCTGTGCATTCATCAAAATCAAATACATCAACCTGAGAGCCATTGGAGGTATTTTTAGGGTTTACAAAATCAAATAGTACGATCTGTACAATTTGCAGTAAAAAAGTCTTCCATATCAGTTGTACTATGTGGGAAAAAAAATTTAGCAGTAGGTTATTTTGTTCATAAGAAATTTGGGCTAAAGTTCTAAAGTTTGGGCATCAATATTTGATTATTGGAAAAATATACTAATAGGCAGGCTGCATTTTTTTAATTTTTGTGGTGTTTATTTAACAAAGGTGGTCAAATAAATAATCTATTGTTTCCATCATTCTATTTTTAATTGTCGACAAGCAATATTCAACATTATTGCCTAGTTATTTATTTATATTGGTGGCTTATTTATTTTTTTGGGTTTGATTTTAAAATTGAAGGGAACATTATTATCAGTGGAATTTATATTTGGTGGGAATATTAATGTGTATTTGAATTTTTAATTCCTGTAGGGACATAAAGTTTCTATGGAGATATTTTTTGTAGCTTGTATCAGCCACTATTATCTTTGTCAAGAGTTTTTAGTGATTGACCCTGCATTCAATACTTGTCGACCCCATTAAAATATTTGTTGGTCATTTAAATTCTTATTGCCAACATTTATTTCTTTTTGACTCCTCACACTCTCACCAAAGTCTCTCTCCATCACCAATTAAAGTTCACTCACCATCAGCGTACTCTTCCCATCCATTGATTTCACCAACCACTGCCTTCTATAGAGTTCTGAGCTCTCCCGCCAGTCCTCCATCTAAGAATACATGATCACATCAGGCTTTACCATCTACCAATGACACCCCTCATTTCTCCGCCCCACCACCACTATTAGTGGCATTATTCTTTTTGCAGCCCAAACTGATAAGGTCATATTGCAAATAGAGAGCTAGTCCGAAGCGGGCTATTTTCTTTCCTCAAGTGCTTATATTTTTGTACCTAGTTAGTTTGTAGGCCCTCATAGGGTAGTTTTTTTAGGGGCATAATTTCTCACTAGGATATCAAAAATTGACAAACAAGATACTATCAAAAGGGTGATTCAGTGCAGTGGTGTCATCTATTTTGTAGAATTTTTCTGCTATTGAAAATGACAGTCAACTAAAGTCAACCCTACATTTCAAACTCAAAAGCCAATATATTCTCATCAAATTGTCAAAATTTAGTGATTCTAGCAACATCAGGAAGGTATTGCAATGATTTTTTCATTAGTCCTTTCTTTTCATTCAGTTTCAGCTCCAAATGATTTGTATTGGTTTTTTTTTTTCATTTTGAGCATTTTCATCATTACTTGGATATCCTAAAGATTGGAGAAAGGTTTTTTGCATTGAGGGACATTGTTTTAGTTGCACATCATATTTAGAAGTTTCTATTTGTTTTTTAAGGTTAATATCTTTGTTATATTGGAAATTTGTCATAATTTGTTATGGGGTTTTCAAGTCATCCTTCACTGATCATGTTGGGAAAGGGAAACTATAGACAATGGAGAGATTGCATCATCAACCATCTTCAGTCACTTCAATTTTTTCCACATTTGTATGGTTTGGTTTTGCCTCCTGATAATTGTATCCAAAAATTTGATTGGAATTTTAGAAGATATGATGCTCTAAGGTTTATTGCAATGCATGTTGATGATGTTTTGAAAGCTATTGATCATTGTAACTATCACCACATTCTTTGGAGTAAGATTTGGGAGCTATATGGAGATACTGATACTCCACCATTCCCTAATGATCATGGTTTAAAATTTCATATGCCTCTTCATTCTTTAGACAAAGTACCCTATGATAATATTGTTGTGCAGGAGGTTGATTGTTTGGAATACCTTGAATCTTCTGAAGAGGTTGACAACGTTTCTTCATGTGTTCCTTCTTCTCCATTAGAGACTATTGATATACCTTCACATTTAGTTATTCCTTCCACATAGTCATTGATTGAGGCTTCCATCATTTCTATTCATCAGGACACATTCAGTTTTCCAAACTTGGCATCATAGGATGGCTTTGTTTTAGCTATTGTAGACTTGGCTAATTCTATAGGTTTGGTGGAAATTATTGAGGGGATATCTCTCTTGTATGTAGATTCTACTTTGGATAGTTTTCTTGAGTCTCCACATTCCTTTGTTTTGACCCTGCTTGGGGATTCTGAGACTGCCTTGGAGGCACTTGGTTTCTCTTCAAAGAATTCATATGTGAGGCTTCTTCCCTCCCATTTCATTATGGAGTCAGAGTTTCTTCAACATCTACCATTGGATTTGTTTCTTCCTAGTGGGAGACATGTGGCTTGGACACCTTTTTTTCTTCAAAATTCTTTCAGCGGTTTTGAAAACACTTCATTTTGGGGGGGGCAATCTAGTCTCCATCTATTCCTTCAATAGAAGGATCATTGCATTGCAATCTTTGGATCTTGTTCAACATCAATTTTTGCATTTTCCTAGTTTGTCAACTTCTTCATTAATTGGGCATGTACCTAATTTAATTGTGGAATCTTCATCTTTAGTGGAAAAGGAGACACATGAGTAAATTTCAAAGATATCATCATCACCCATTTTCATTCTTCCTTCCTTCAATTCTTATATGGAATGGGAAGCTTCCCTACATTTTCACTTGGTTTTGTTTCTTTCAAAAGGGAGACAAGTTGTTTGTCGGCATTGGATCATGTTTTTTCTACAAGAACTTATCATTTTTGCAAGTGTTCACATATTCTAGGGGGGCTATATAGTCTCTCTTTTTCCCTCCTATGGGGGGCTATTGATTGTATTGTATTCATGTGATGGACGGTGTACTTGGGGGGTAATATGGAGTCCTCCATCCTTCCTCACTAATCTTCACTTCATCTCCTTTTTTGGAGAGGGGTTTTCCCCTTTGCTCCATTTATGGGAGATTTATTGCATTTCATCTTCATTTGTAAATGGGTACCTAAAATGGCCATCATGTAGTTGGGACCCATCATCATTGCATATTTCATTTCCTCCCTAAGTTGCACCTATGCGGGGGTGTTGGTGTAATTAATTATTTAATTACACTAGCATAAGTTTAACTTAGGATTTTTATTTAATTAATTAAGTCCTAGGTTGCATTATTAGGAAAATCATTAATAATGGGGTCATCCCCCTTTCCATTTATTTAGGAGATAAGATTCCTTCTATAATATCATCTAGAACTTATCTCAATTAGTTCATCATTCCCTAGGTATTTAGTTAGGGCTTACATGTTGTCACATGTTGTTAGATCAAGACACATGGCATCATCATAATGCATCTTGTATCTCAACCTTGCCTATATAAGGAAGGGTCTTGTACATTTGTAATTATATTCTAGATCAATCAAATAATCTCAATTTGCATTCCAAAGTTGCAACACTTCTTTGTGGGTGAATTTCTTCTTGAAAAAGGTCCTCTTGAAGGCTACAACTTCATAGGGACATTGTGCATCCATAATATCTACAACATTTTCATTGATATGTGCTCACAAGCGAGCCTCATTAGATCCTGCAAGTGGTGGAGGTGGAAGGGGTGGAGGGGGGATGGAGGTGGAGGTTGTTGAGAAGGTGGATTAATGACATCATCAATATATAATTGATCCATGATAAATATAAGTGAACATTCATTAAATTATACAAAATTAACAAACTTACAAAATTACAAGAAATAGTTAAATTTTAAGCGTACATGTAAATTTGTTTAAATAGAATGTGCATACATATACATACACATGTGCATACATTGATTCAACTTGAGCATGTACATACAAATTTCAAAATTTAAGATACATACATTTAAAATAAAAAATAGGATGTATAATGCATGCATACGTCATTCAACTTTACCATGTGTACATAAAAATTTCAAAATTTAAGATCTAGAACTATGCAATTTTAATACATGTACATACTAAAAAATAAACTTAAAACATTCACGAAAAGCTCATTTATGTCTAAGGCATGTAAATTACATTTTTCCAATAGGAGAAATTATGATAGTAATCATAATTATACTATTGTAAATTCATCATCAAATACTATTATATTCATAAATTAATCACTAAAAACTATCCATTCCACAACCAAATTCATAAATTCATAAATATAAGATCATTGTCTTAATAAAGTGTTGTGGCTCTCTATTGCAGCTCTTCATTTATTTGTGTTTTCCTTTTTAGAATTAAACTTTCTCCTCTCCTCTAGCCATCATTGATGCTCATCTAAGACCACATCCATGGACCTAACATCATCGACAACATTTTTCATCGTAGATGGAAAACACCTCAAAGGTGGTGCAATAAATTCTTCATTCTAAATAGCATTGATTTGATTTTGAATGGATCTAACATTCACATTGATCTGTGCTTGCAAGCGAGCACTATTAGATTCAAGTGGTGGAGGTGGGGGGTTATGAGGTGGAGTGGGTTGAGGTGGAGGTGAAGGTAGTGGATATGGAGGGCATGGAGGTGGATTATGGATATCGTCATTATTGAATTGATCCATGATCTCTTAGATATAAGTGAACCTGCATTATATCTGTAATTTCAAAATGTAAGATACATGTTTAAAAATCCCCTTAAACCATTTAATATAAATGGCCTAATTGAATACAAATGATAAAATGTGTAAGCATCATTTATGTCTAAGGCATGTTACTTGAATGAAAAAACAACTAATTGTTAATGTGATGTGAAATCTCATTAAAATTTACATTAAAGTACAAAAAATTATGTTGGATTTTAAAGGGGTCCTCGTAGGATGGCTTAAGGGGAACTATGAATTAAGGTCCTAGGACAAAATTACATGGCTTAAGGGAATACAATTTGGAGAAGTTTCCCAAGGCAACCAAATTTTATTTAGGTCCTCGGAAAAAATGATGGCTTTAGGGTTTAGGGCTAGTTTAGAGTTTAGGGTTTAGGGTTTAGGGTAATAGGATGGCTTAACGAGATCTATGAATTAAGGTCCTAGGAAAAAATGATGGATTTAGGGTTTAGGGTAATAGGATGGCTTAAGGGGATCTATGAAGGAAGGTCCTAGGACAAAATGACAAGACTTAAGGGAATAAAATTTGGTGAAGTTTTCCAAGGCAACCAAATTTCATTAAGGTCCTAGGACAAAATTATGGCTTTAGGGTTCAAGGTTTAGAGTTTAGGGTTTAGGGTTTAGGGTAATATGATGGCTTAAGGGGATCTATGAATTAAGGTCCTAAGAAAAAATTATGGATTTAGGGTTTAGGATAATAGGATGGCTTAAGGGGATCTATGAAGTAAGGTCCTAGGAAAAAACATTTTATGGCTTAAGGGGATAAAATTTGGTGAAGTTCAAGATAGTGCTTCTAGCTTTAACTATTTTTTTTACATCAATGTTAAACTACAAATAAACCATAAATAAGAAGCACTATCTTTCTCAAATCTATGTGTTTACTAAAAGTTAATATTTTAAAGGGTCTTCAAAAGACCTTGTAATGTTCTATAAAAATTTTATTGGTTGAGCTACTCATGATATAACTATAGTGTTAGATACATTTTGAACATAAAAGGCTTCCAAAATGAGTTCCTTCCAAATAATGGACTTGATAGAACTTGAAAATGTTGAAACTTGGGTGGTCCTTGGAATAATGGACTTGCAAGTTAGTGAAAAAGGTAGTGTTCATAAAGGAATGGAAAAGATGCATAGAGTCATTGAAATATATACCTGTATTGTGAAATCACATTGAATCATTTAGCAAACCATTTTTTCTTCACAAAACAAAATTTTCTTGTGGAATAGTTGATTGAGATAGCTCTTGTTTCAACTAATCAACCTCTCATGAATTCTCATTCATATTATAATCTTGCAAAATCTTATCATGAGAATCCTTCATCCTCCCCTTCCATGAGAAGCCTCTCTTGAAATGTTTGAGGGCTTAACACCACTAACAAGAGGAAGGTCATATTAGGACCCCCTTAAGAAATGTCATTAGGATGCCTTAAGACATTGGTTTAGGGTTTAGGGTAATGGGATGGCAAGTACAGGGGTTAAATTTTTTGATTCATCACATATGCAAGAGCATTAGTTTATGAATATTTTTGAATTTATGAAGACTGACTATTTACTTAGATTACTTCTATGATTGAGGAATTAAGCACACAACTATAAATTAGCCCACTTTTGACAATTTAGGATAGTCTCTATGGTCTACCCTTGAATTTATAGAAATGTGTGTGTTTAGATAAAATCAAAATTTGTCTTGACAAGTTGTTGGAGCTAGATCTTAAAATTTGGTTATTGAATTCTTGATTATTAAATTGGTAATTCTATTCCTTCCCTAATCATCTTTGAAGTCTAAATAAAAGGAGTCGAAATATAACCTATGACCATAGTTGGATTGATTTTCTATAGATCAAGGCAATCATCCATAGTAAATTTGAGGATTATTTTTTTTAAACAAAAGGCAAGGTATGCCTATAGTATATATTAATATATAAATAGATATTTACATAGTGTTTTTATCAAAAGCCAAAATTCTTGGAAAGCGGACTGACTCTGTAAATAAGAAAATTGCATAATAACCAGAAACCCATAACTGAACCCAGACTAGAAACCAACCCTTACAAAATTCATGCTTATAGCCCTTTGTATCTGTGCTTGCTTAGACACAGACTATATATGCTTCCAGAATTTACATGACTATTTGAAAAACCTCTTACAAAACAAATATACATTGTTAACAGAGCGTACATAGCCTGAATGAAGACACAAAATTCATGACATTCATATAAAAAAACCACCTTAGAAGATCAAATTTAGTGTTCTTCCATAAGCACCACAAAATTCTCTCCTTTCCCTTCTTCAAAGTTCGCAACCAGTTCCTTGTCTTTTCTTTTGCACCCTAATGCTCGAATGCCATGATCTACCACTGTGTTTGCAATAGGATGAATACCCGAAGCAGTGTAAACCTGATTTACCATAATTAATTGGTCCATTCATTGATTAGAAATAGAAAGCTCACAAAGACATTGCAAAATATTTTTCTTTGAAATCAACCTCCATAGCTGGGCAAATAAACTGGGAATTATTCCTCAATGCTTTTAGAAAGATCTTATCATTATTATACTCAAATTCTAGCTTAATAAGTCATCATAAATTTCTTGAAACCCTTTTCACTGCTTGAGGAATTTCCTAGGAAAAATCCCACCTATGAACCCTTTTCCCTTAAATAGATTATACTTTTGCACAGCCATTTGTAGTGCATCTGCTTGAAGAAATTGTTCCTTCACAAATTTCCCTACAATTCTCTCTACATCACCTAATGATTGACAAAAATCGGTTAGATTTGAAAAAAATATTGACAACACCTGAGATGGTTGAAGGATCCTTCTCACTTTGGGGCTAATGACATGGAAATTGATGACTGTGCAGACAAAGTCTTCAACCTTTGGGAAATTTAGTGTAAACATGATAGCTAAATCCTCCCATGACAAGTAACTCTAAAAGGGCCTCTCGCATGGCTATGAATTCAAGTGCACATAAAAGTTCCATGGTTGATAAGACATTATGTCCTAAAAGAGCACACTTAAAAAAGAGCACACAACAGACTTTGCCACCTTACTAGAAATTTCCACTCCCACTCGCCAATCAAACAATGCGAGATATGTTACTATAAAAGCATTGTGGTTTAAATAATGAAACCTCCATTCGAAATAATAAAGATTGATGATAAATTGTATCACCAACATGATTGCAAAACCCTTGTAATCTACGATCTCCATATTTGGCATGCTTCACATAACAATTTTATCCATGCTAAGAAGTCCCATCTTGCAGAATCATTAAAACTCCATTGCCTGAAAAATAATTAAAACTGATCCCTTTTCCTATCATCATTGGCAAGGTACCTACAAAAAACACATGTTAGAACAAAATGGTGGCAAAGATGCCACACGGTGAAAGAGCAATCTTTTTTTGCATGCTACACAAGTTGCCAATCTAGATATTTTGCATCTCAACACATAAGCCAGATAGGAATTTGATAAATAACCATGGCATATTTTGTGTTGAAATTTAGAATGGTGAACTATAAGATTACCATTTGTCATAGCATATTTTATGATGAAATTTAGAATACTAAACAGTAAGTTGACCATCCACCTACCACATGTGTTTTAAGATTGCTTGATCTGTACCATGCTTCCCTTCTTGATGACATAATGTATATATGTATATATTTAGAAAAATGTACCTTTTGTGCCTTTAGACTATTCAATATTTAAGGCATCTTGCTGTGCAATTTCCTCCAATTGAGGGTATTCTCTTATTTGACTAATGTCTTGGTCTAGAAAAATTTCATGATTATTACATCCTATATTTGCTAAGTAATCTACTAACTTGTTACCTTCTCGATATGTATGAGTGATTTGGTGATTCTAAAAAGTTTCTAGCAAAGACCAAGCTCTTTGAAGAATGTAACCTAAACTAAAATTTGAATGTTTTTTACTTTGCAAGCATTAAAAATTAGCGAAGAATCACCTTCAATATTCAAATTTTAATGCCAAGCTTCAATGCAATCTCCAATCCTATCAAAAGTTCTTTTGATTCTGCAAGATTGTTGGAACCTTTTGGGAGATGATTAGAACAAACTGCTATTACATTTCCCCTTAAATCTCTTAAATATATACCTACCCTTGACTCCTCTGGATTTCCTTTTGAGGCCCCATCAAAATTCAACTTTATGAAATTGTCCTAGGGTGCATTCCATTTAAAATGCTTCCTATCACTCTTCACATAATGTGAATTTAGTAGATTGACTAGAAATGGAAACCTTAAACTCTTCCAGTTGTGTAGAATCAGGTCATCCCAACTTGTAAAAATTGAACTAATACCCTTATGCTTTTGAACACTTGAATTTACTGTCTCAAAAACTGCCTTCTCAATTTTTGCATTTATTGAATCATTTGATGAAGCTACTTTCCTAAAAATGTGCAAGTTACACTCCCACCATAAATTCCATGTGACTAAGGTTGGCACTACTTGCCATATACACACAAAAAAAGAAGATTTAAATAAAACCAACCAGCTTTGAAACAAATACCTCAAAGAATTTGACAAAGGAGTATAAAAGTTAAGCTTGTTTATAACAAAGGACCAACACTGTTGTGCAAAACTGCATTTAATAAGAAAATGATCTAAATCTTCTAGCTCCCCATCACATAATGGGAACTTAAAAGGGTCTGCTATTTGTAGTTTTCTTAGTCAGTCACTACTTATAATTCTCTTCCTTAATTCCAACCAAGAAAAACTCCCAGCCTTAGGTAGAATTTTGCTATTTCAACAAAATGAATAGTCCCTTTGAGGAGCTAGTTGACATGTTTTTTGACTTAGAGCCTTGTAACCTTGCTTAATTGTGTAATTTCCATCTTTTGATGCTATCCATACAAGTCTTTCAAGCTTTGAAGAAAGATAGACCACACATTCATTTAATATTTTTTGAATCCCATTACACTGTTGTATAGAAAGAGAAGGATTTGAGATGCTTTTCCAAATCACTTTTCCTATTGTAGCTTCAAATAATTGCACATAATCCATAAAATTCCCCCCCATGCCTCCTTTAAAGTTACCATTGCATGAATTAAATCAGGGTTATTCTACAAAGGAGGATTCACATTCCAAGAATCACTCAAAAATTTGACAATCTTACTGTTATTTACTGTTGGAGTTAAAATGACACTGAGAGGGGGGGCGAATCAGTGTCTTAATAGATTTGACCAATTTTCAAAAATTCAAAAACATAGCTCAGATTTGATCTCAATATTACTCTGATTAAAGCCTTCATCAATTGAATGTAATCATTCATAAATAGAATTGAGAAAAGTAATAATCAGTGAACAGAAACAACAACACTGTAAAGCAGAGAGCACATAGAAGAACAAAGAGACAAAAGCTTTTGTCGAGTGGAAAACCCTCCTGGGGTATAAAAACCACTCCTAAACTGCCTTACTGGCTTAATCTTCAAAACCACTGTTAACAATGCCTTATAGGCTAATTTCTGAGCACCAACTCAAGGAGCACCAACCCCTCATTTAGAGACACCAATCTCAAGGAGCACCAACCCCTTACTCAGATTTTAGAATTACACTCATAATATCAGAGGTTCTCTCTGTTTTTAGTTAAGCACATATTTCTCTATTTTCTCATCTATAGAAAACCTTAAGGACAATATCCCAGAATTACAATCACCAACCTTCACTGTTTTCAACATAGGTTTATATATACATTTCAAGTATGTCAGTTACGAAGAAATATTCAAAAAGCATTTTTCACAAGATTCTGAAATTCTCTTGCTGATTTTTGAATATGAAGCTGAATAATGACAGACTGTAGATGATCAATAGTAATGCTTATCCAGAGAACTACAAATCATCCATTATTTCAAAGACGCAAATGCTCAAAAAGGAAACTCAATTAATATTCTACCATGTAATGGTTCTGAGATTCGATGCCAATCCATGATGTCGACCACAGTGTTTTGAGTCTTCGTTAACCATTCACAGAGACATCTAGATAGTTCTGCTGAAGGCAATTACATCGCCAGACATTCCTCTTAGTTATCACTTTCACCATGACCCATCAGAGTCAGGAAGAAGACATAATGAATATATTATGTCATGCTGAGATCCATGTGTTATGTTCTTTCCAATTGTTGAGACATAACAATATTTCTCACCGAGACATGCCCTTTTGTTTCATTCACTAAGGCTATAGCTTTTTGATATTAGAGAGACATCTTGTAGACAATTCTTTGTTTTGCCGAGAGCCCCCGTGAACAAACTTGTCACCGTAACATTTCGCTGTAGGGGATACCTCATATAGATAAACTTTGTTATACCGAAAGTCACCCGCCATCTTGTGTGTCGCTGTGACATAAGGTTTTCATTGCCGATGAGACCATCTGTCCCAAGCGGGTTGCTATAACATACCAACATCGGGGAGACCTCCCGTAGATTATATTGTCTCATACTAAAACAACCCGAACACACCTTAGATAGCCGAGACATTATCAACCTCTCACCGAAAGCCACTCATTTGACTTTGTCGCTAAGACTTGACGGGTTCGTTGAGACTCTATATCGAAACTCATGAGTCTTACCGAAATCCCAGGTGATCATTCATGTTTGCCGAGACAACTCAATGCTTATGCCGAAAAGGTCCATATGTATTCCATCGGTGAGACCAAGGGGTTCGCTATGACATTATACTGAAGAAAAACCTTTGCTGATAAGACCTTTTTGTGCATGGTCGGTGAGACAATATGTCTTCGGTGAGACCACATACCGAATACAACACTCCTGCTGATATGTTCCTCCTCGGTCACCAAAACCACGTGAATGTCTCGCTGATAGACATCCACATGCATATGGTCGGAGAGACATAACAATTTCTCTATGACCCTTCACCAAAGCCTTAAACTCATGCCAATGTGTTTCCATTTAATCTTTGATCAGTGTGACATACCAATTTCGCTGTGACCACATACCAACGGTATTACTCCTACCGAAAGAGATCACTCACAGTCGCCGAAACAAAAGAGAAGTCTTACTGAAAGCTACCTGTGAAAGTCCATGTGTAATGTCGACAAGACCGAAGGTCACTCACCGAGACCTTACGCTAAAAACCCTAACTCTTACTGATGTATCTTCCCACCACCTGTTGGTGTGACAATGTACAATCACTATGACTTCACACCGAAAGCAATATGTCTGGCCGAAGTGAATCTTTAATGTGCCAGTCAGTCGATGTAACAAGTCAAACTCGCCAAGACACAATGTCGATGAAGATTTCTTATGCCGATGAACCACCTCATGAATTAGTCAATGAGACCCGACTCATTCGGTAAGACCTCTCAGTGGTGAAAAAAACTCATGCCGATAGACCTTTCCACTGTCGCCAAGACCACGTGAATGACATGCCGATAGACCTTTCTTCTGTCGCCAAGACCACTTGAATGTCATGTCGATATGATACCCAAAGGTGAATTTTGTCATCAAGGACAAACCAACCAGAACACAACTGAGAACCAACAAACTCCCCCTTTGTCCTTGATGGAAAAACACAAATGACTCTCCCCCTTTTTGCCTCAATGACAAAGAATAGAAGAGAAGAATGTGCAATGCCAGGAAACACAACTGAGAATCCAACCAAAACTATCATGAGAAACCACTACAAAAAGAGTAACAGTGCAGCAACCAAGATTGTAGGAGAGCTGTAAGTGAATCAAAATATATAACATGCTCCCTCTAAGCCAATGCATGTAAAATCAGAGAAGTAAAGATTGAGAGATAACTCCCAATTGAAGTCTCAACCTTTCAAATAACTCTTTAGCTAAGGGCTTAGTAAAAATATCAGCCACCTGATCTTGTGAGCTAACAAACTGTAAGCAGACTTCATTAGCCAAAACCTTTTCTCAAAGAAAGTGAAACTTGATAGCAATATGTTTAGTGCGAGAGTGCAAAATGAGATTTTTGGAGATATTTATCGCACTTGTGTTATCACAGAGAATAGAAATAGGTTTAGGAACTCCAATACCCATATCAGATAGTGTTTAACTCATCCAAAGAACTTGAGTACAACATGAAGTGGCAGCAATGTATTCTACTTCAGCAATAGAGAGAGATACAAATTCTTGTTTCTTGTTGTGCCATGCCATTAAACAATCACCAAGAAAGAAAGCAGCACCACTGGTGCTTTTCCTATCATCCAAACAACCAGCCCAGTCAACATCAGTATATGCAATCAATGAAAAATCATTACTTCTAGGATACCAAAGACCATAATTAAGAGTGCCCTGAATATATTTAAAATTCCTTTTAACATCAGTGACATGGGATTCTTTACATGATGCTTGAAACTGTGCAATAGTGCAAATTGCCTACATAATGTCAGGTCTAGAGGCAGTTAAATATAATAGACTGCTAATCATTCATCTATATTTAGTTTGATTTGTATCAGGGGAATCATCAACCTTAGTAAGTTTGCATCCAGTAATCATTGGAGTGCTAATTGGATGGCATTCATCCATCTGAAATTTCTTAAGCATCTCTTTAGCATACTTGGTTTGATAAAGAAATATTCCATTTTCATGTTGAGAGATTTGAAGACCTAAGAAGAAATTCAATTCTCCTAATAATTACATTTCAAATTCAGATTCCATTAGCTGAGATAATTTTTTACTTAATGTAACATTGTTGCAGCCAAATATAGTGTCATCAACGTAAATTTCAACAACCAGAATATCAGAACCTTCAGTTTTAACATAAAGATTGCTATCTACACCTCCTCTAACAAAACCATTTGAAAGCAAATGACTGTCAAGCCTAGAGTACCAAGCTCTAGGTGCTTGTTTTAAGCCATAGAGGGCCTTTTTCAATCTGTAAGCATGATCAGGCTCATCTTTGCACATAAATCCTTCAGGTTGTTCAAAATAGACTTCTTCATCTAAATAGCCATTTAAAAAAGAAATTTTGACATCCATTTGATAAACAGTAAAGTCTTTATAAATAGAATAAGCCAAGAATATTTTGATAGATTCTAATCTAGCAATGGGTGCAAAGGTTTCACCAAAATCAATACCTTCTTGTTGAGCATAGCCTTTGCAGACAAATCTTGCTTTGTTGTGAATAACATTACCATTTTCATCAAGCTTGTTTCTGTATATCCATTTGCCTCCAATGACATTCTTGTCATCTGGTCTTGGCACTAACTCCCAAGTCTGATTTTTCTCAATTTGATCAATTTCTTCCTGCATAGCATTAAGCTAACATGAGTCTATGAGAGCTTCATAAAAAAATTTAGGCTCAAACTGAGTAACTAGAAAAAAAGCAATTTGTGCCTTTTCATCGGATTCTGCAGCCTTTCTTCTAGTTTGAACTCCTGCATTTTTATCCCCAATAATCTGAACTTTGGGGTGATACTTAGCTAGAGCTTTTGATGCAACCTTTTCAAGACTTGTTTCATTTCTAGGGCTTGCTAAATCAGTATTAGGCTTTGTTGTTTCAGCTCCTTCTGAAATTATTTCTAGTTCAAGTTCTTCCTCATTCTCCTGCAAGGAGTCAGCATACAAATGTGGTCTTTCATCAAATTTTACATTAACAACTTCAACAATCTTATTAAGCCTTTTGTTAAGGCATTTATAAGCTTTCTTGTGAGTTGAGTATCCCAAAAAGATACCCTCATCACTCTTTTATTGAAAGCTCCCAAGGTATCATCATCTTTCTTGATAAACACTTACTTCCAAAAATTTTGAAGTGTTTGACAGAAGCAATTTTTCCATACCAAAGTTCATAAGGAGTGTGTTTAGATTTCACCCTAAGCTACACTCTATTCAAAATGTATACAGCTATATGAACAGCTTCTTTCCAATACATATTAGACAACTTACCTTCATCTAGCATGGTTCTAGCCATTTCTTTTACAGTTCTATTCTTATGTTCAACTACCCCATTTTGTTGAGGTGTTTTTGTTGCAGCATACTGTCTTTTAATGCCTTGCTATTCACAGTAATCAATAAACTCTTGAGAAGTGAACTCACCTCCTTTGTCAGATCGCAGACATTTAAGTTTCAAGTCAGATTCCTTCTTAACTATTTTACAAAATATTTTAAACCTTTCAAATGCTTCTGATTTGTTCTTAAGAAATGTGACCCAAACCATTCTAGTATAATCATCCACAAACAGCATAAAGTACTTTTCACCATTAATAGACCTTGTTCTGGTTGGTCCACATAAATCAGTATGCACAAGCTGTAAAGGTTTTGAAGAAGAATGTTCTTTTGTTTTGAAACTGACTTTTGTTTGTTTACCACTTAGAAATTCTTTGCACACAAAACTTTTTGGCTTGTTAAGGATTGGTAAACCTCTAACATTCTGATTCTTACTGATTCTAACCAAATTTTCAAAGTTTATGTGTCCTAATATTTTATGCCATAACTAGCTTTCTTCAATTTGGCTCATTAAACACATACCTTGATTATTGTCATTGCTTGATGTGTCGAGAAGATTGTACACATTTCCTTTTGTCCTCCTTCCAGCTGCAATGGCCTTTCCAAGCTTGTTCTTAATCTCACATCCCTGCGAAGTAAAAAGAACATGATAACCGCTATCACAGATTTGACTAACACTTAGAAAATTGTGCTTGAGACCTTCCACATAGTACACATTATAGATAGGAGTGTCTTCATTTAGAAGAAGTGAACCTCTACCTTTAATTTGAATACCAGAGTTATCACCAAACTTAACATATCCACCTACATAATCTTCAAGATTTATAAACTTATCCTTGTCACCAGTCATATGGTTAGAAAATCCACTGTCCAGGACCCATAAATCCTTTTTCTTGGAATGAAAAGTAGTTTGAACCAACATAGTTTGCTCAATGTTGTTAACAGTCTTAGGTTTCCAAACCTTTTTAATTTTCTATTGTTTTGATTGTAGATTAGTTCTGCACTGTTTGACAGAATGTTCCAAAGCATTGCATTTAAAACATCCGATCTGTCTAACAAAACCATAGTGTTGCCTAAGACCAAACTTGGGTATTCTAGGATTCATAAACCTGCAAGTGCTCATCTTATGGCCAAATTTGTTGCAAAAAAAACAATAACCATAGAATAAAGGATTGACACTGTATGAAGATCTATTACCTCTTAAAGACTGAACATGATCCTTACCAAATTCTGAGTGATTTGAACCTGAACCTTTGACTTCAGAAGAGGGGTTTTGTTTTGCATGGTCAATTGAGCATTCACCCTTTTCAAAACCAATACCATTTTTATCTTTGTACGTCTTCTACTTGCTGAGCATCTCATTCAATTTTAGAGTGATTTTATATTTTTCAATTTCCTTCCTAAGACAGACTACTTCTTGTTCCAGTTTTTGAATTTCTTGATCTTTGTAGCTTACAGTCTCTCGAAGACAGTCTTCAACTCTTTTAGCTTCTTCAAGCTGAGTTTTCAGAGATACCATTTCTTGATCTCGTTTATGTTCTTAAGCAAGAACTTGTTTGTTAAGTTTTATGACCTCTTTTAAAGCACATTTCAACTCACTTTCAAGATCTACCTCACCTTCTTCAATGTCAATGGTGTTTGAATCTTCTTGCTGAGTAATCTTAGCCATGAACAAGGTTTCATCTTCTTCTACTGATGAATCTTCAAACTCAAAATCAGTTTCATCTTTGCTAAATAAATTCTTCTTCTTTATGAAGTTGAAATTTCATTTAGGTTTAAAGGCCTTATTCTTAGGTTGTTTTCCAGATTTCTCATTGTCACTGATTTGATCATCATAGGGACACTTTGTAGCAAAGTGACCTATTTTTCCACAGTTAAAACATTTAAAGGGAAGTTTTCCCTTATATTTTCCTGATCCATTTTTAAATCTTCTAACAAAATGGGATTATTAGAATCAGACAACTCTGATTCACTGACTTCGACTTTTTCTTTCTTTTTAGTGTTAAAGGCAGTTTCTTTTCCTGTTGAATTGTTTTTTCTAGTTCTCATTTCATAGGCAGTAAGTATTCCTTGCAGGTTGTCTAAGGTAAGCTAATCAAAGTGTTTCTTTTCTTCTAGGGCTGAAACCTTAGATTCAAATTTGGATGGTAAGGTTCTAACAACCTTTGTGACCACATCAAATTCATTAACCTCTTGACCTAGACCTTTCATTGCATTGACAAATTCATCAACTCTTAGGAAATATTCAACCACTTTTTCATCATCTTTCATTTTCAACTCCTCAAACTAATGTTTGAGTGTAATGATTTTTGACAGTTTGACTTTCTCATTCCCTTGATATATAGTTTCAAGTTTTTCCCAGATATCATGAGCAGATTTGCAATGCATGACTTTAATGAACACATCTTTAGTTAACCCACACAAGATGGCATGCTTAGCTCTGGCATTTGTTTCATACCTCTTTTTTTCAACAGGATCAGTGGGAATAGAGGCTGGTACATTGTAAGCATTTATAACAATGATACAAACATCAACATCAAAAGAAATAAGAAAAGCTTCCATCCTAATTTTCCAGAACACATAATTTGTTCCATCAAATAATGGAGCTCTGGTTATAGAGGCACCATCTTGAGAATGTGCCATTAAAAACAAACTCCAAGACCAAGATCAATCCAAGGTGATTAAAACCTATTAGAGGACCCTACGCTCTGATACCAATTGTTGGAGTTAAAATGACACTGAGAGGGGGGGTGAATTAGTGTCTTAACATATTTGACCAATTTTTAAAAATTCAAAAACATAGCTCAGATTTGATCTCAATATTACTCTAATTAAAGCATTCATCAGTTAAATGTAATCATTCATAAACAGAATTGAGAAAAGTAATAATCAGTGAACAGAAACAACAACAACAACAACAACAACAACACTGTAAAGCAGAGAGCACACAGAAGAACAAAGAGACAAAAGCTTTTGTCGAGTGGAAAACCCCCCTGGGGTATAAAAACCACTCCTAAACTACCTTACTAGCTTAATCTTCAAAACCACTGTTAAAAATGCCTTATAAGCTAATTCATGAGCACCAACTCAAGGAGCACCAACCCCTCATTTAGAGACACCAATCTCAAGGAGCACCAACCCCTTACTCAGATTTTAGAATTACACTCATAATATCAGAGGATCTCTCTGTTTTTAGTTAAGCACATATTTCTCTATTTTCTCATCTATAAAAAACCTTAAGGACAATATCCCAGAATTACAATCACCAACCTTCACTGTTTTCAACACAGGTTTACATATACATTTCAAGTATGTCAGTATGAAGAAATCTTCAAAAAGCTTTTTTCACAAGATTCTAAAATTCTCTTGCTGATTTTTGAATATGAAACTAAATAATGACACACTGTAGATGATGGTAAAAATCAATAGTAATGCTTATCCAGAGAACTAAAAATCATCTATTATTTCAAAAATGCAACTGCTCAAAAAGGAAACTCAATGAATATTTTTCCATGTAACGGTTCTAAGATTCGATGATAATCCATGATGTCGACCACAGTGTTTTGAGTCTTTGTTAACCATTCGCTGAGACATCCAGATAGTTCTACCAAAGGCAATTACATCGCCAGACATTCCTCTTAGTTATCACTTTCACCATGACCCATCAAAGTCGGGAAGAAGACATAATGAATACATTATGTCACGCTAAGAGCCATGTGTTATGTTCTTTCCAATCACTGAGACATAACAGTCTTTCTCACTGAGACGTGCCCTTTTGTTTCATTCACTGTCGCTATAGCTTTTTGATATCGGAGAGACATCTTGTAGACAAGTCTTTGTTTTTCCGAGAGCCCCCATGAACAAACTTGTCACCGTAACATTTCACTCTCGGGGAGACCTCATATAGATAAACTTTATTACACCAAAAGTCACCCACCATCTTATGTGTCACTGTGACATAAGGTTTTTCGTGCCGATGAGACCATCTGTCCCAAGCGGGTCGCTATAACATACCGACATCGGGGAGACCTCCCGTAGATTATATTGTGTCATACCAAAACAACTCGAACACACCTTAGATCGTCGAGACATTATCAACCTCTCACCGAAAGCCATTCATTTGACTTTGTCACCAAGACTTGACGAGTTCGTTGAGACTCTACATCGAAACTCATGAGTCTTACCAAAATCCCACATGATCATTCATGTTCACCGAGACAACTCAATGCTTATGCCGACAAGGTCCATATGTATTCCATCGGTGAGACCCACAGTGTTTGCTATGACATTATACCGAAGAAAAACCTTTGCCGATAAGACCTTTTTGTGCATGGTCGGTGAGACAATATGTCTTCGGTGAGACCACATACCGAATACAACACTCCTGCCAATATGTTCCTCCTCAGTCACTAAAACCACGTGAATGTCTCGCTGATAGACATCCACATGCATATGGTCAATGAGACATAACAATTTTGTTTTGAGCCTTCACTGAAGCCTTAAACTCATGCCGATGTGTTTCCATTTAATCTTTGATCGATGTGACATACCAATTTCGCCGTGACCACATACCGATGGTATTACTCTTGCCGAAAGAGATCACTCACAGTCATCGAAACAAAAGAGAAGTCCTACTGAAATCTTCCTGTGAAAGTCCATGTGTAATGTCGGTGAGCCAAAGGTCATTCGCTGAGACCATATGCTGAAAACCCTAACTCTTACCAATGTATCTTCCCGCCACCAGTTGGTGTGACAATGTACAATCGCTATGACTTCACACCGAAAGCAATATGTCTGGCTGAAGTGAATCTTTAATGTGCCAATCAGTCAATGTAACAAGTCAAACTCGCCAAGACACAATGCTGATGAAGATTTCTTACACCGATGAACCACCTCATGAATTAGTCGGTGAGACCTGACTCATTTGGTAAGACCTCTCAACGGTGAACAAAACTCATGTCGATAGACCTTTCCACTATCACCAAGACCACGTAAATGACATGTCGATAGACATATCTTCTGTCACCAAGACCACTTGAATTTCATGCCAATATGATACCCAAAGGTGAATTTTGTCATCAAGGACAAACCAACCAGAACACAACTGAGAACCAACAATTTACCTCCCATGAAATGTATGTAGTAACTAATTTCCTATAGGAAATCAGAAAATTCCACATAGCCGATACTTTTGGTGGATTTGATGTAGACAAGGGTGACCTCAAACCACTTGAAGCATGAAATCACAATCTAATCCAAAAATGTCTCTCAAAACACTAATTTGACACTTTAGTGCACAAGCCACCCAAAGGCTCAAACACACTCTAATTTTGTTCCAATATTTTCCCAAACTCCAAGAGGCATCTAACAAGATTAAATTGACCAAACAAACATGATTAACTCTCCTTTTAAGTCTCAAGAACTTCTAGTTACAATTTCACCTTCTCAAGCCACCATTCACCTACTAGGGCTCCAAGACCAGTTTTTAGACCTTTTCTCACAACCACCCACTAAAATCCCCCAAGCCTTTACACATTCAGGGTCCCATTAACCTAGCACAAAACATACCTCAAATCCACCATAGGGTTCTTCAAACCTTCAATCCTCAAATTGACTATTTAGGTTGAAACGGGCTCACATTAGCCCTCTTTTGCAAAGGAACTTATCCTTAAACTTGCCAAAAACTCTAAAAACCTCCAAAAAGCCTCAAAATACTTTCAAAACATAGGATTTTCTAACTTTTAGGTTTTCATTCTCTCACTAAGACCCATTTCTCTTAAACCCTCGTTTCTCACAACTTAGACTAGGGCTTATTGATTTACACATTCCCTAACCACTCACCAACCTAAGAACTCTTCAATCCCTCTTCATTTTACCTATACATGCTCAAAATAACATTACATCATGCTTCCCTCACGTTTGGCACACACTTCCTTTGAAAATCCACTTGTTTTCACTCTTTACCACCCCTTTCCAATAGGGTTTTAAACTTCCTCATACAACTAACCTTTCCAAACTTCTCAAACCCTCTAAACACATCAAAATACACTTAACAACTTAGGAACAAACAAGTTCCAACTCCTCTTAGACCAAATTCACTAACTTGCCTATTCTAGCCTTGATTTCAAAGGCTTAAACCCATAATTTCATTAGGGCAGCATAGAGAATCAACCTTATTGGCTCCACCACAATTCTAATCCTATTTATAACCCTATTCCTAAACATACAGGACCATTCCTCCAAGTTATAGTAAGCACGAGAGGAGGAATGGCCTGTTTAATGCATTATGAACTTCAAAATACACCAAACCCCTACTACAATCCAGTCAAGAGAAAACAACCACCAAAAGTCTTCAAACTCAATGAATGTCTTAAAAATGGATTTAAAAGAGATGTAACACCATGCCACACAATATTCAAAACATTTAAAGGCCTAGATCTACTGTACAGACTAGTACATAGGCAGAAATTGCATAAAAACTCAAAAATTAACTAGAATCTATGCCTTTTTATTGAAGATCTCCTTTTAAAACTATTCAACAATAACTGCTCAAGCCTTCAAGAGGCCTTAAATACATATTTCAGTCCAAAACTACTCCTGAAATGCTTATAACTGACCACTAAATTACCTTGACCCCCTCAATTTCCATATTTTACACTTCATTTTGACAATTATTACATCCTAATGTAACTTTTTGAATCAAACTAATACTAGCACCCCCAAATACATTAAAATTGGTCTTATTAGACCTTTATTAACATGAAATACTCCAACTTACTCCTAATTCCTAGACCTTCATATTGACCAACTTTGAAATAGTGCATTTTTTTGCAATTACATGTTTAGGTGCTCCTGCACCAGGATTAGTGATGGTGAGAATTCTTGAGGGATTCAAGTTATCTGAATATTTCACTTGCAAAATTCTACACCATTTATCCTTTGGATTTACATACATTTACCAAACAAGTTTTGCACCAAATGCTTTATTCCTATTTGATATGTTATGGATTCTAGCCCCACCTTGACATTTGTCTCGTGCCATGCCCTCTAATGAGATTAGTGGCACCTTCTTTTGTTCATCAATATTTCCTTTCCATATGAAGCATCTAATAACTTTCTCAATTTATGTTATCACTGATTGTGGAGCTTTGAGAATTGCTAGAAAATAATTAGGAATTGAGGACAAGACTGATTTTACCATAAGAATTCCCTCTGACAAAGATAACCATCTAACCTTCCATAATAAGATCCTTGAATTTAATCTTTCTATTACTTTCACCCAATATGTTGCTTTTTTTGGACCTGAGGAAAAATGAATCCCTAGATAAGTATATGGTAAGACAGCTTGTTGAAAACCAAGGATTTTGACTATCTTTTTTCCTGTCTCCTCCTATGTGTTAAGAATATAAACTTTTGACTTTGAAGCATTTATCTTTTGACCTGATGCTGAGGAATATTTATCTAGAACTTCCTTAATCTATTTTTCTTCTACAATGGTAGCTTTCCCAAACAAATTGGTGTTGTCTACAAAAAGAGAACGTGTGACTACTAAACCTATGTTTTCAATTTGGATCCCCTCCAAAGCCCCTAAGAGTGTTTGCTAATAATGAACTTGCTCAACGCCTCAGCCATAATTATGAGCAAGAAAGGTGAAAGTGGGTCCCCTTTCCTAACACCTTGTGATTCACTAAAGAAACTAGTGGGAGATCCATTGAGTATGATTGAAAAATTTTCCCTTGAAAGATACAATAGTATCCATCTACACCATCTTGCACTAAATCCAAGCTTTGTAAGCATTTTTTTCAAGAACTTCCAATTAACTTTGTCATAAGCCTTCATCATGTCCAACTTGACAATGATGGAAGGAGCATTAGTAGTAGAAATTGAGTGTAGAGCTTCATGGGCTACGATGGCCCCTTCAAAGGTTTCTCTTCCCAGAACAAACTCACCCTACTCTTGGGAAATTATCTTTGGTATTATGGGTTGCAACCTTAAATAGATTACCTTAGTGAAGATCTTATAAATTGTATTACATAAATATATCAGTCTATATTCTGCAAATGTTGTAGGATCCTTAACTTTGGAAAAGATTGCTATATTTGTTACATTTAATTGTTTTAGCAATGCACAATTTCTTCTTGATTCTTCAAGTTCCCACAACAAATCAAAACACAAAATGTCCTAGAATTTTTGGAAAAAAAGGGCAATAAAACCGTTCAGGCCAGGAGCTTTATCCGGACCCAAAGAGAAAACAATTTTTTTAACCTCTAAATATAATGGTCTCATTAAAGATTCATTATCCCTTTCAATAACAATTTGTGGAATTGATTCCAAAAGTTCTACTTCATCTTTATCATTTTTTTCTCCTCTATCCTGTGATGCAGATAAGAGTTTTGAATAGAATCTAACACACTCTTGATTTATATCTTCTTCCTTGGTAATCCAAATTCCAATTGGAATCTCCTGGATAGACTAAATTACTTTGGCAACCCTTTTAATCGGATTAGAGGCATGAAAATACTTGGTATTACAATCACCCTCCCTCAACCACAACTCCCTTAACTTTTTCCTCTGGTAGATCTCTTCTCTTGCACATAATTCTTCCCACTCCTCTTGTGATCTCTTTTGTTTATCATATGAGAAATCATCCAAACCATGTTGAATAATCTATTCATGCACATCTTCTAGTTCTTTAGGGATTAACTCTTTTTGATGAAAAATGTTCATGAAAACCTCTTTATTCCATTTTATGAGTTGCTACTTAATGTGCATTAAATTTTTACATGGCTGAAACATCATTGTGCCCTATTCATATGGTGTCGTAGTCCACCAATTATGAATCAAATCCATAAACTGGGGATGCCTAAACCACATACTCTCAAACTTAAAATAAGATTTGATTCTTGGAAAAGATACATTTGAGATGCTGAGTGAGATTGCATAATGATTGAAATATGTAAAAGGAAAGATCTCTGATACTAAACTATGCTGCAAGTTGAGCTAGTTAGATGAGACAAGATATATGTCCACCCTTACCGCTATCTGGAGAAATCCTTTCCTTCTATTTATCCATGTAAAATTTCCCTTAGCTAGAATAATATCCCTCAAAGCATTAGTGTTGTTGAATGTGCTAAAATCTACCATTACTTTAGGTGGAGGACTAATGCCCCCTTTATTTTCTTGTAGTGAAGTAATAGTGTTAAATTCTCCTACCAGTATAACTTTTTCATCCCCTAAATCAATTAATACTTGTGTGATTTGATCCCACAAATTTTTCTTATCAGAAGTGGAGGATGACCCATAAATGTTAAGCAACTAAAATTTTAAATCAAATTTTGTTACTTCCAAATATTTCCAATTATTCTCATTTTTGCTTGGAGTCACACTTATTGACTTTGTATTCCATAAAGCCACTAGGCTCCCTGATGCACCTTGAGAAGGCAAGTGCACTAATTTCCACAACTGCCATTTTTGTATTGTAGCTTCATATGTGTCTACTAAAGTTTTTGTTTCCTGAAGAATCACAATATCAGCTCTACACCCATCCACTTGATGTTTTATGTGAGCATTTTTTCAAGGGCATTAATGCCCTAGACATTCCATGATATGATTTTCATTGTGCACGAGGAGAGCAGCAGGCTCTCCTTGGGTGCTTATTTGTTGAGTTTGTAATCAATATATATCCCTGGGCTCTTGCTCTAGAAATGTGACCTTGATCATTTCATGCTGCTATGGAGGTATATCCTTATCCACCTTCTTGGAAACATCAACCCTTGCTTTAGGCATTACAATGTGCTTTACTTGGCACTCTTTTTCACTTCTTTCCTCCATTCTTTTCTTTGTGGGTTTTTGCATGTTTTCGCTTTACCCCTTTGTCCCTTTCTTCTATTTCACCTACCTTGAAATTTTGACTGTTGTCTCTATGAAGATGTTACCTTCTGATTGTGATGGTGCAAGTGTTGAACACTCACCACCCATGCTATTTTCATTTTCACCATGATAATTGAAACCCCGACTCTCTGGATGTTGATGATTTTGATGTTGAAAACCCTTTTCTTCTCCATTAATTCCTCTTTCTTGTCTAGATGAGACATTTTCCTTCAAATGATTTGCATGTGAGAAATTTTATTTGAAGATATCTCCATTATGTTTCCTTTGTGTAGATGTAGCCTTTTGATTGTGATGGCGTGCATGTTGAGCACCCATGTTCTTTTCATTTTAACACCTCTGTGGGTGTTGTTGATTTATCTATTGAAAACCCTTTTCTTCACTAGTAATTCCTCTTTCATAAAAGGGATATTTTCCTTTGAATGCTCTACATGTGAGAGATTTATATTGAAGAGACCTCCTTTTTGACCAAAATCCCTATTCGATGAAGGTTTTTGTCGACATTCTATTGACCTTAAATCCTTTCTGCAGTCTGCATAGAAGCAATCAAGATATCTTCTTTCTCTAGAAACACTTCATCTTCACTATATCCAAGATCAATTGCTTGCATTTATTCAAGTGCCTGTGCAACCCAAATGGTTTCCAATTAGGCCTAAAAAATTTGTGCCTAATCAGTTGTGTTTTTTATCCTGGATGATGTTGTCCTGCATTTCATGTGGGTCCCTAGTTGTGATGAGGCCCTTTGTCAGGAATTCCAGGCTGACAAGGGCCAAGGAATCTATCATTTTCTGCAAATTGACCATTGTTCGGCCATTTTTTTCTTGACCATTGCTCAACCATGTTAAGCATTCAAGTGTAGGGAAAAATAATGATTCATTGATCCTAAAATAGCTACATTATTCTTGGGAACAAGGTAAACAAAACCCTTAAGAGGTGAGTCAATGTAGAGTTATTTTAACAGTATTTTCCCATCTAATTATTGAGTAATGATCTTTAACTCATGGACAAAGCTTTATAATGCTCTAGCTAGATACCTTGCAAACATGGGTTTGAGCCTAGACTTCACGCATATGTTTACTCATTGAAGATCCACAAAACTAGAATATATCATTACCATATATAGGTATATGAGTGATCATAAAATTATGTTGAGGTGTCTACTCTTCTAGTGAGGAAATGTTAATGATCATCCATAGATCAACTTAGTGTCTTTTCTTTATCTAAATTTAACTATCTACTTAGTTTAACAATCATGGTTTAAATTATAACATATTATGACATAGTATCATGTTGTAAGATAGTATGAATCATATTATTAACTCAATTAAGGTACCACATACAATTACCCTTTAATTGGCCATTAGAAAACAATATAAAACACCAAAGTACATCTTAAATATTCTTCATTGTAAGGTAAAACCAATAATTTAGCATCTCAATAGAACATAATGAAGCATCCTAAATTATGCATACATTTAGATCTATTAATTTATCATGTGGTAATAAATACATAAACTAATTGATCATAATCCATAATAGAAACACAATTTATATCAATTCTAACAATCCACTAGTCCCACAAGTAAGGTTTAACATATTGTTTTCTAATCTAATTATATCTAGATGTTCATAATGTTTAATTGATTGTGTCTCAACATGTCTCTAACTTAATGAATACACATTTAAATGTATAATATTTATCAAATCCTATTTCATTGTCAATATCAAGGACTATGTATCAACCTAAATCTATGGAATAGTTTCTTCCATTGGCATGCCTACATACTTGTCTCCATACAATCAAGATCACGGGTCATTTGGATTTGGTTTTGAAACATACATTTCAAATGATTTTTTTTTTTTTTCAATTTAGGGTTTTCAAATACAATTTTTTTGTTTGAATTCAATTTAGGGTTTCAAGAAGCAATTAGGGTTTTCAATGCAAAACTTTTTGTTTCATTTCAAATTAGGGTTTTCAAATGCAATTTTTTTTGTTTGATTTCAATTTAGGGTTTCAAAAAGCAATTAGGATTTTCAAATGCAATTTTTTTTGTTTCATTTCAATTTAGGGTTTTCAAATGCAATTTTTTTTGTTTGATTGAACAATTTAGGTTTTCAAAAGGTAATTTTTTTTCTTTGGTTATGATTTAACGTTGATTTTTTTGTTTCTTTTCAATATCTAAGGGTTTCATTTCATGTTTTCTTTTGATTTCTACAAATCACCATTTCTTTTATTACAAATAAATAAAAATGCAAAAAAATCCATAGAAATTGAAAAATACATACTAAAACATAACTTTGTATTAAAAAATTCAAAAAAAGGAGAAAAATGCAAGAATTTAGGGTCGGGCTCGTACCTGGAGGTCGTTGTTTGCTCTCCTCAATCGAGATCTTGTGCATGTAGGAGTAAATGACTGCAGTTTCATTTATTTTAAAAAATAAATATCACTATAAAATGGGATCCTATTAAATGTAAAAAGCAGGATCTCGTTTCTCAAAGGTTGGCTCAGGAATCCATTTTACAAGATCCCATTTTTTGAAAAATAGGATCCCATTTTGATTTTTGGCTCGGGATCCTAAACCTAAACGGGATCACGTTTATTAAAAAATGGGATCCTATTTTGTTCAAGCCAATTTAGGATTTTTTTCTAAGGAAAAAAATTCCACGTTTCGTGGACTCATCTTCTTGCATTTACCCCAAACCTCGGTTATCCCTTACCATTGGTTCCCATTTATTACACTTTCTAAACCATCATATCCACTATATTCCATTCTTATTAATTATCCATGAAATCCCATCACATCTAATATATTTATCCTCATTTTATCCCTCTAATCCAAGCATCCAAATCAAATCCATCCAATGCAATCAATCTTAATCCATAAAATCAAATTTTGTAATCTAGCACATAAATCAAAGTATCCATCAATTTTGATCCAAACCAATTGATCATTCATTGATCCAATTTAATCCCATTATCATCATAGCCTATATACATCATTCTCAATCCTTAGGATATGCATTGTTCATATCGTTAACTTTTTATCCCCATCATTATCAATCAATTAGACAAATTTTTAGCTTGATTAGGGGTATAATCCTGATTTATTTTTGTCTTGTTATACATGCCTTTTTGTTGTTTATGTGTGTTATCATTGTTTTCATTTACCATTTTCTTTAAATCGTATCACCATAGGGGAATCATGGTATTCCATATCATGATGTCAAAAGTCATATGTTTGTATTTAAATTTTATTATGTACTTGGCACATCATCACCATGGTTCCTTATACCTTGGTGTAGAATGTCAATTACAATATCAAATCAAGGTTATTGTACCACTACAACATGACTCATTTCCCTAATTCTCAACCATCCTTCTCTAGTTTCTCCTTCCATATTTTAATCCTCCATTCCTTTTGAGAGCACACTTGTGTTCTCCAAACCCACTTGTCCTCTTGAGGAGGCATCCTAAACTCCCTCCTCATCCTTCTAGTGGTTGGGGCATCATGCTACTAGTCCTCATCCCTTTCAACTTACTATGTTGTATTCTTCTTTGATACAATACCACTTCTTACAATCATGATGCCATATCAAGGAGGGCAAAAATTTAGACACCTAAATTTTCTCATACTTGACCATATTTGATGTTACCCTATCCTAGCCAATTAAACAAATAATTAATATTTATTTAATCCATCTTTTACCTTCATCCCTCACCCTTAATTAGATAAATTTATATTTATTTAATTAAATTTAACCCTTCACCTTTAATTAAATAAATTTATATATACAATTAAATCTAGCCTTACCCCCCCCCCCAAATCCTCCAACTAAATCAATTAAATGGTTTAGGCTAATTGATCTCTAATCATGTACACATGGGATAAAAATCCTCTTTTCAAGAGATCTTAATTAGCCGATAGGCTATTTATTGTGGGCATAGCCCACTGATTTTGTCTCACGCTTGGAAAAAATTAGTTAGAAAATAATTTCTCTAACTCAAAAATTAAAATTGTGTGGCTCAAATTATGTGGGTGAAAAATTGTGTGGCGAGAGCTCCTAAAAACTTGGCAAAAATCTACTTAAAAATCACAACAAACCACCGAAAAACTTGTCACAACCATGACTGCCATTATGTTGTTGCCATTTACTATAAATATATTGAAGCAACAGCTGGAGGGAGATAGGTTTTAGCTTAGCTCATTTGGAAATATTTTAGTGTGGTATGGTTTCATGAATTTATCCTCCAAACTTCACCTATTATTTGTCATTTGCATCGTTCATACCATGACACAATTTGACCAGGTTTTTGAGGTAAATCAATTGCCACAATTTGAGTGCTTTTTAATTTTGTCAAAACTGTATGCAATCTTCAAACAATTCACAAGGTTTGAAATTTATTTGTTTGGTATCTATAATAGTAAGAGTACTAATTTATAATTTGAGTTGTGAATGTAAGTGTTGTCTTTGAAATTTATGCATTTGGTCTTTGTTTGTAGCATTATATGCTTGACTATAAAATTGTTGAAAACCAGACAGATTATAATTTAAATAAAACCCTACTAAAATGTTTACCCTTATTTTCATCTTTGGCTTGTGATATAATATTTTCAGACTATAAAATATTTAAAACCATCCCACAATATACTTTAAAAGCATCATTTTGTTGTGTTCCCAATGTGTCGGGTCAGAAATTTCTCTTTTGATCTTTTGACCCTCGCCAAGGGGAAAAATTTTGTGCTTTTCCACTATCTTGTCTTGATTTACACCAGCCCCTATTCTAGGTGGGACATATGTCCATATCCACAAATGATCTTTGAAACCTTTTTAAAAGAGATTTTAATATCATGGTTTAGAAGAGCATGGTAAACAAAGTATTAAAGTGTTGACTTACATTACACCCCTTCAGTTGGGATTTGTTTGCAACAAAGAAGAATTGAGTTATGAGTAAAACTTTGTTTATTTTATTTTCGATAACAATTTCCATTTACAATATTCATGGCTCAAGGTGAACAATGGTGAGAAAAATTTTAGTGTATTTCCCACACTACATGATATTTGGTTTGCTTAGGGAGCCTTAGAAGAAGGATCAACCTCCACATAGGTTGATTTGGTAGGATTAGGGGAAGGAATCCCTTCAACAATTGCTAGAATTTAAGTGGCAACAAGTAGAGGACTACTAGTAGCTTTGATATCCTTTTGAGCAACAACTTGTATAGGGATTAATGGTGTTGTGATTTCAGCCATAGTATTATTCTACGTTGGAGAGTTCCATGTTTTAATTATCTCATCAATTTGTTCTATTAAGTAGTAGCTTTTGTATGCATGCTTTTTTCTTTATCTTGAAGGCTAGTCTATGTTATACAAGTCTCCCCTTTTTGTATTGTAACTTGCTTAAGAGGGAACTTTGTCCAACATTTAAAAGAATGATTTAACAAATGTGGTAATATGGCAAATGTAAGTTGAGAAAATGATCAAAACTTTTTAAATGGCCTCAATTGCCTAGGTGGTTCCTCTTTTTGATAAAAAAAAGAGAGAGCTTTTGTCTCACTACCCCAGACCTTGACCTATATTTTGTAGATAACCTATTCAATTGTGATTTTCAAGTTAATAGCTTTTGCCACTGAGTTATTTACCAGTGTAGCATCAGAAATGGCCTCAACTTAATGTGTTTCTGGAAATAATTTGACATGATGTAGAGTCTCTTTCTTATGATTTTTGTGTGTACCATGAACAATGATTTGTGGAATTTGTAGGAGTATAATCTCAATGATCTTACATGTCCTCCTTTGAAGCTGTCTTCCTTAATTTACCTTTTTCTTGTTCAATCAACCTATATAGGTTGATCAAGTATTGAATCTCCATATTGCACCTAAAGGAATCATGATCATTGGCCTTCAAGTCATTGACAATGTTGTCTTTATGTTTCCCCTGTATGTGTCTTACCTATTTCATTTTTAACCCATCTAAAAACTAATACAAAGGTGTATTACACAAGAGAATGAACCCCCTTTAAGTTCACAAGATCTTTCATTGCAATCTAAATTGTGGATGTCAAATCAGATACTCCCCTTCTATGTAATGTGAAGAGGGATATTAGAATTTTCTTCAAATCCTCTCCATTTCTCTCATTTATTTGTAGGCCTCCTACACTTTGTCAGTCAAAGGATCAAGTGGTAAAGATTGGTGTGGAGTAGGAGGTGCCTTAGGTTCTTGCCATAACTTGTGAGTTGGGTTAGCAATAGTTTGTTCATTCCTTCTCGCACCATTATTTTGTTTTCAAATTTTCCTTTCTTCAATTCATCAATGCAAGATCATTTCATAGTTCTTCATTATTTCTGTCAATTTGTTTCCAAGATTCTTAATCATATAATCAGTTTGTAATTTGTATGAATCTTTTGGCATGCATTTTATGACCATAAAAATACCCTGCTATTATCTACTATTAATTCATTAATTGTTTTCTTCTTGGCTAGATACAACAGTAGTTCCCCTGAGTATTGGTGGGTTTTTGTTTGGCCAATATTATTTGTAATTTTTTTCTAACTTGAAATACCAAACATAACTATTTATTGTTTCTTCTTTTCACCATTATTTGTTTCATCAGAGGTTTTTTAAACTTGATCCTTGAGTTCATCATAGGCATGAGCTCTTGTGGCAATATGTGATTTTCCCCTCAACTTTGCAAACACTCCCTCTTGGTCGTGTTACTGGCCCATCCCAAGTCAAGTCAGTATTCTACCATCATTTTTTGATGTCTTTCTAAGGCATGCTTATGTCTCAATTGAAATTCTTTGAATTGAAATGGTAGTTTGATTTAGGATGCTTTTCTAATAGATATCAATTTAACTTTGGCTACATTAATTGTCATAGGAACTCTAGGCTTGCAAGCATCCTCTTTGTCAATAATTTTGGTATCATGCATGGAGAAGTAGAACCATCTCATATACACAAAATCTTGGAAAATCTTGTAATCACCCCATTCTCAAGGGTTTTTTTTAACAAACAAGGTAATTTATTTGTTTTAAAAAATGCACCAATCACTCAAGATTCAATGTTAAACTAGTTTCTTAATGCTTGTGAATGCTTAAGCATCAAGTGTGACACATTTTCCTTTAATCAATTAATCAAAATCTTTCCCCATTATTTGGCACACCATTGATAGCTTGTTTTCTAGTCGGGGAGCAAAGGTTGTACACTTAAACAAAGGCTTTATTTTGGTGTGTGGAAAGTATTGGTAATTGAGGATGTTCCTCTTGAAGCTCTTGACATATTTGGTGTCAAAATTAACCCACCTCCAATTATTCTTTTTGAGTTGCTACTGCTTGAGAAATTTATATGTCAATATCTAGAAAACTTGGGTAAAAATAGTTGGATTTACATCTGGAATACTAAATCATCATTTCCCAACATTGCATCATTCAATCTCCTTTAACATTACATTGTTACTTCTCTTTATTAAAAGTATTTAAAATATTTGCAAAAAAACTCCAAGGTAGGGATGCATTCTTGGATGGTAGCATGTACAATCTGGCTCTCAACATTGTTCCTCGCATGAAATATTGCATTCCTTTGCTTAATATTCTTGCAAAAAAAGTCTATTTCCTCAATGCCCTATACATTTGCAAAATACTTTTTTTGTTGATAACTAGAGCATCTACTTACTAACACCCTTTTTCTATTTTTCTACATACTACTAGGATGTGTTCTTTTACACCATACTTTGCATGAATTATTTTTATGCATAAATGACATCACTCACTCATTTGGTTGGGAAAATCCATCATGTAAATTATTCATGTTTTAAAATAATCTCTACAACCTTGTAAGAATTCCTTCTAAAATATTAATGGTGATCCTTCACAACTCAAAGATCATTGTACACAATATAGAGCTCCCGCTTTGATGTTCATTATAATTATAAGCATGGAAAATAATTATAATTACACTGATTGTAGCATTTGTAGGTTATTCTTCTTATGGCCTCATGTTTTCCTAAGAAAATAATATTAACTTAGTCTAGTCAAATGAAATCCAAAGAGCATAATTTTTGCCTCATTTACTTTGTAGTCTACTATACTTATGCAAATAATGGTTTTAGAATGAGATCTTTGTGGTAGTTACTAGTTGTTATGCCTTTTATTTATGTAAATAATGTACCGGAATTAAATTTTGTGGCATTTTTTGGTTGTCATGTCATTTATAGATTTTCTATTAAATTTATCATCATATTAATCTATGATGAAAATGTGATTAATTTATTGGCATACATTTTTCATTTTAGCAGTTGCATCCTCTTCAAAATAAGGTTTTGTTGGTGTGTAGTGCAATATATGATTAAAGTGTGAGGTTGAAGAAATCCACAATATAGCGATAAAGGATGGGACTTACTTTGCAACTTTAACAATAAAGATATGCACAAGATTGATATGTGTGAAGTGTAACTACAACCATAGTCACCAAAATTATATGAATGACCAAATTCAAATTGTAGGTGGTGGATGTTACATCCACAAGATATTCAAACACATACACAAAAATATGAAACACCAAAATTTATCAAACACATGTAGACACGCATAAAGTTAATCCATAACTATGTTGTTGCACCTCATTCCATTGCTTGCTTGAATTAATTACATTATGCCTCTTTTATAAAGGTATGTGCACATGCCTTGACTTTCTAGGCTATTATATACCTCATCTAGAAACAATCTATTTTTGGAAACATCCTCTAGAACATTCTAACCTAGAACATTCCTACTTTCTAGACTTTTCCCTTTCTTTTAGCTTTTTGTCTTTTTGTCTTTTTCTCAAATAATTAATTACAATTGACAAGAGAAATTACATGTGCCAACACTCCCCCTTAATTTCAACCACATATTTTTCATTCCCAATTTTTGTTTTCCAATTCTTGTCTTTCAAGTCTACTAACTCACTCAATCCTTTTCTTGCGTGATACTTTTAAACTATCTCCAAGATGATTTGTTGATCTTTTTCAACTCTATGAACTCACTATCTGTAGCTTTCCATCTTCTTTGATGTCTTGCTAGACCAAAAAAATATGATTGATTGCTACCTTATTTTCCATATGAACATTTATACTTGAACAATTTTTCAACATACATGTAATCTTTTTCCAACTCGATCTGTAAGTCCATCCATAGTTCATTTGCATGCTTCTTGTATTTATCTTCTTTCTTTTCCAACACATTTTCTCTGGATGATTTCTCAGACCACAAATTTTGCATGGATGTAGATCTCAACATGTATCCTTTATATGACCTTTCCTATTACAATGTGAACACTTTATACAATGCACTTCTCGAACAAATTTTGTTAATCCTATATTATTTCCTTTACTTGTGATATATCCAAGACCTTCATATTTTGGCCTCATTATAGGCTTAATTGGCTCTCTAGAATTCCTTGACTATATTTTTCCAATCCTTGACCTTTATAACCCATTCTTTTCATGATTTTGAAATTGAAATTATCATCAAAACAACTAGCAATATTTACAGAATCATTACAATTCCTAGACTCATGTTTATTTCCATCACAAAAAACTTCAACAAAATCACATTTACCAAATATACCATCAAATAGAGAGCACAAATCATCTATACCACATGAGACATCAAAAACTGGAGGCTTTGTCCTTAGAAATTCATTTTCTCTTTTCAACAACTTTAGTTTTTCTTCTAAATCTGCATTCCTCTTCTTGACCTCATCAAATAATTTTAACTTTTCTTCTAACTTTTTCATTTTTATCTTTAACTTCTTTCAATTCATTTCCAAGATTATAGTTTTCATCTAAAATTTTGCAATTTTCTCTCTACAACTCTTTATTAATTTCAAAATAAAGTCTATTATTATTTTTAACAATATCCAATTGTTCCTTAAGCCTAGTTAATTCTTCTTCCAAGAAATTGTTTTCAACCACTAAATTTTCGTTCTCTTTTTTAACTCTTTTTCCAATTTTTCCCATTGAGACAAACAATTTAAACTCACCTTGTTCACTTGATTGTGATTTTGTTATTTGACATCTTTGCATGCCTTTATTCTTCCTTATTCTTATTAAAAAATCCTTCGACGAATTGCTTCCTTGGGTAGGTATGGCTACATGTGGGCATTAGTGGACTCCATTTCATGAACAACATCCAAACCAGTGGCATTATTTTCTCCTTCAGGATAACTTGTATCAATTTGAAATTAAACTTGACTGGTGATTATTCCTTGGCAACTTCAAATTTTCTTTAGCTATGATTATCCTACATAAAATTATGACTACCTCTTTATCTCCATCGGCTTATGCATTAGATCTTAAAAAAAACAATGATCTGGTGTCTTCCAGTCTCAAACAATAGCTTGTATGGATGGCTTCACCAACAATCTGCTATTTACTATGATAGCTCAAATAAATTTTGTGATTCCTGAGCTATAACGACAACTTGAGCGATGCAAATTAGTCAACCTTTTGTCTCTTCTCTATGAGCTTTCACCTTCAGCAATGGATGACCTAGGCAATCCTTTCTATCAACAACGATCTCCTTGAATGTTGCAATCAACTCTTCTCTTTATCATAACCTAGCTCTAATACCACTTGTAGGTGGTGGATGTCACATCCACAAGACATTCAAACACATACATAAAAATATGAAACACTGAAATTTATCAAACACATGTAGACACACATAAATTTAATCCATAACCATTTTGTTGCACCTCATTCTATTGCTTGCTTGAATTAATTACATTATGCCTCAAGTTTATAGAAGTATTTGTACATGTCTTTCCTTTCTAGGTTGTTCTATTCCTCATCTAGAAATAATCTATTTTTGGAAACATTCTCTAGAACATTCTAACCTAGAACATTCCTGCTTTCTAGATTTTTCCCTTTCTTTTAGCTTTTTTTCTTTTTCTCAAATAATTAATTATAATTGATGGGAGAAATTACATATGCCAACACTCCCTGTTAATTTCAACCAAGTATTTTTCATTCCCAAATTTTGTTTTCCAATTCTTGTCTTTCAAGTCTATTGACTCACTCAATCCTTTTCTTGCGAGATACTTTTAAACTATCTCCAAGATCTGTTGATCTTTTCCAACTCTTCACTAACTCGTCCCACTGCTATGTCAGTCATTCAAATCTTGATTATCAAATCTTCATAACTTCAAATTGGAAGTCCTCTTTTCTGTGAACTCGCTATTTGTAGCTTTCCATCTTCTTTGACATCTTGCTAGACCAGCAAACTATGGTTGATTGCTACCTTCTTTTCCATATGAACATTTATACTTGAACAAATTTTTCAACAAACATGTAATCTTTTTCCAACTCAATTCGTAAGTCCATCCATAGTTCATTTGCATGCTTCTTGTATTTTTCTTCTCTCTTTGCCAACACATTTTCTTTGGATGATTTCTCAGATCACAAATTTTGCATAGATGTAGATCCCAACATGTATCCTTTCTATGACCTTTCCTATTACAACGTGAACACTTTATACAATGCACTTCTCAAACAAATTTTATTAATCCTTTATTATTTCCTTTACCTATGATATATCAAATATGTTCATATTTTTGCCTCATTATAGGCTTAATTGGCTCTCTAGACTTCCTTGACTATATTTTCCCAATCCTTGACCTTTATAACCCATTCTTTTCATGATTTTGAAACCGATATTATCATCAAAACAACTAGCAATATTTACATAATCATTACAATTCCTAGACTCATGTTTGTATCCATCACAAACAACTTCAACAAAATCACATTTACCAAATATGCCATCAGATAGAGAGCACAAATCATATATACCACATGAGACATCAGAAACTGGAGGCTTTGTCCTTAGAAATTCATTTTCTTTTTCCAACAACTTTAGTTTTTCTTCTAAATCTGCATTCCTCTTCTTGACCTCATCAAATAATTTTAAATTTTCTTCTAACTTTTTCATTTTTATCTTTAACTTCTTCCAATTCATTTCCAAGATTATAGTTTTCATCTAAAAGTTTACACTTTTCTCTCTACATCTCTTTATTAATTTCAAAATAGAGTATATTATTCTTTTTAGCAGTATCCAATTGTTCCTTAAACCTCATTAATTCTTCTTCCAAGAAATTGTTTTCAACCACTAAATTTTTGTTCTCTTTTTTAACTCTTTTTCCAGTTTTTCCCATTGAGACAAGCAATTTAAACTAACCTTGTTCACTTGATTGTGATTTTTTTATTCAACAGCTCCACACGCCTTTATTCTTCCTTATTCTTATTAACAAATTGCTTCCTTCGATAGCTATGGCTACATGTGGGCATTAGCAGACTCCATTTCATGAACAATGGCATCCAAACCAGTGGCATTATTTTCTCCTTCGGCCTGACTTACAATATCAATTTACTCCATAGCAACAACTAAAAAAAATCTTAAAATAAACTTGACTGGCAATTATTCCTTGGCAGCTTCAAGTTTTCTTTGGCTATGATGGTTCTGCATAAAATTGTGACTACTTCTTTATATCCATTGGCTTGTGCATTAGCACTTCAAAAAAATAGTGATTTGGTGTCTTCCATCTCAAATAGCGGCTTGTATGGATGACTTCACTAGCAATATTTCCTTCACTATGATCTTCTATTCACTATGATAGCCCAAATAAAGTCTATGATTCCTAAGTTGTAACGACAGCTTGAGCGATGCGGCTTAGTCAACATTTTTTCTCTTCTCTATGAGCTTTCACCTTCAACAATGGATGACCTAGGAAATTATTTCTATCAAAAATGATCTCCTTGAATGTTGCAATCAACTCTTTTATGTCTTGTAACCTAGCTCTGATACCACTTGTAGGTGTTGGATGTCACATACACAAAAATATGAAACACTGAAATTTATCAAACACATGTAGACACATAGAAATTTAATCCATAACCGTTTTGTTGCACCTCATTCCATTGCCTGCTTGAATTAATTACATTATGCCTCTATTATAGAAGTATTTGTATGTGCCTTTCCTTTCTAGGTTGTTCTATTCCTCATCTAGAAACAATCTATTTTTGGAAACATCCTCTAGAACATTCTAACCTAGAACATTCTTGCTTTCTAGACTTTTCCCTTTCTTTTAGCTTTTTTTCTTTTTGTCTTTTTCTCAAATAAGTAATTACAATGACAGCAAAAATTACATATTCCAACACAAATTTGAATTAGCAACTTGACAAATGCAACAGTGTGTGTGTAAGCAGGGAGGTAGTTGGAAAAGGTTAATAAATTTGGCTCTACTTGTGACTGTCATATTTGCTTAAAATTTTTGAAATCCTTTTCGGTATACCCATTTTGTGCATACTATGTAGTCATTGAAGTCCATGAGACCACATTTCTTCAAGGAATTTTATGAAATAGTTCATGTGCCTTATTTATGCAATCCGGCCTTACCCCATTAGCAAAAAGCCCTTACTAACATGAGGAGATATAGGGAAAACCCAAAAACAATCCCAAAACTTGGCTTCACTATTGTTCATTATGTTTTCAATGTTTAAGTGAAAGTTGGGTTTAGCCCTTACAATTTGATTTCGTTGTGTGTTTTTTTGTAATTTGATTTAAACCTAAGTTTAAAGATACTTTGATTTAGAATTTTGGTGGTGTCATTCTTCTTTCTGTGTGTTTTGATTATTATAGGGAATGTAAATGTAACTATTCTTGTATGTTCTATAAAACATGTTTGCTATTTTTATTACAGGTGGTAGAAATAATCTAGCACATAAAAAAAATATTTTTTATTTTGTCAAGTGCATTTGTTGAAAATCAATAAACTAATCACTAACCTGTTTTTTATGGATTGAATTTTTCAAACATCTTTTTAAAAACCAACTCAGTGACCCTGTTCCAACAAGAACATCATTCTCAAGATCTACCAATATTTTTATTCCAAATGTTGAGATTACAAATGGATTTTTTGAAAGACTTTAGATTCATCATTTGGCAGGTATGCAGCCATTTATGAGCAAATAATAGTTTTGGAATAGGGCATGGACATACATCAAGCATAAGCTACTATATCATCACATGTTTGAAGAAATACCAAAAGAAGAAGTTTCATATTTACATTTTATTCTATGCAAATTTGGATCAGACTCGAGGATTGGAGCAGCCCATTAAATCTTTAGTTGGATGTTGGTCAAGAGTATATTATGGAGAATTTCCTTCTCTAACCTTCTCTTTGTCAAGCTGTTTTTCTTAGCTTCAGTTGATAGTTCCATTGTGATTCTTTAGTTTTTTTGTACCCTTTATTTTTTAGTTTAATAAATCATCTTTTTCCAATAAAAAAAGTATGATGGCTTGTTTCAATGGTATTGAATGTGGGACCAAACCTTGCATGGGATGATCATTATTTATATATAATGAAATGAACACCTAAATTATTTATTTTGGATATTATTGGAATATATTTATTTCTTTTTTATTTACCCACACATATCATTTAAAAAATTATATAAGTAGAATTTATTATTTATAAATCTATTTTAGATTAAATAATGATATTTTCTTAAAACAAAATGCAAGTCAACTAACATACATAATTAGTTGTGGATGCATTATACTAGATCACTTCAAACTGATCTATTAATTGTTATCATATCTCATAATTTGAAAATATTAAATTTAGAGTATTAATAAACTAGGCTTATATATTGTACTCATTATTTGTAATTAAACATGTTTGATTTATTACAAAAAAAAACTAGGCAATAATTGAATGTTAAAAGTAATTTAATAAGTTATCACTTCAAACTAATCTATTAATTGATATCATATCTCATAATTTGAAAATCTTAAATTTAAAGTATTAATAAGTTACTAGGCTTATCTATTGTACTCATTACTTGTAATTACACATGTTTGATTTATTACAAAAAACTAGGTAATAATTGAATGTTTTTTGTTAGTTTCATGCCAACATTCTTTCTTCATTTGCATTTAATACTTAATTTATTTTACAAAAAATCTAGATTTACCTAACTTTATTGAACATTCCTTACTTACCACTGATTATTAATTGTTTAATCTAATTACATATAATTAAAATTGCAGCACATGCACAAGCATATCTCTCTAAATCAATCCTTTTATTTTTGAAAAACTTATGACCATTTTGAGATGGGAAATTACACTTTATCTGCAGTAATGTCTAACCCCGTGTATAAACCCATCATCAAAATGGCACACAAAGAGGCATATTATTAAATATATTCTATATGATTTATTTATTATTGTAAAATTATCTTTCTAAGTGTTGATACATAACATGAACTATAATGTAATGAAGGATATGGCGTCATGCGGGCAGAGCAGGCTAGGAAAGAACGACAAGTTTGAATCCTCTGAGGGTGTGAAGGAGTTTGAGGACAATGGAGAGGTGGATGGAAGGAATTATTTGGTTAGGCTTCTCCTGCAGTGTGTTGGAGGGTGCTCCTTCTGTGGTGGTTGGGGTTTCTTTTGGCTTTCTCTGCGGTGGATATGTCATTCACATATCCTTCATTGGGGATGTTGTTGTTTCTATAGTTGTTGGTGTTTCACATGGCCTTCATGCGGTGGTTGCCTATTTCTTTGGATTTTTGGTGTTGCAGACTGTTCCCTCACCTTCTCTAGTGTGTTTTTCTATTGGTCGAGTTAAGCAAGCTGATGGAGATATTTTTGGCGAATTCGACCCGACTACTGTTGTTGATGGCCTCCTTTGGCTTGTTTGGTGCGATTGGTTCTCCAGTGATGGTGTTGTCTCTTATGCCCATTGATAGCTCTAGCTATGGACTCCCCTATTTCTCTTCCTTTTCGAACAGGTGTTGTTCCTTCGTGAGTGGTTGTTCATGTTTCAATGTGTGGTGTTGGGGTTGTTGCCAGGGGTTCTTGCACATGGTTTGGCTAAGGGACTTGGTGGCCTTTTTTTAAACCCTGACTGGCATGAAGGGTTAGAAGTGGTGCCTTATTGTTGTGCCTTCTCTCCTCTTTCTTCGTTTGTAATTTTTCCTAGTTTTCTCTAGCCTTTTGGGGGCTTTTTGTCTCTAGGTGGGGCTTTCTTGGTGTGGGGATGAGACTATTGGGTTGCCTCAAGTAGAAGTTTTTGTGGAAATTTTTTGGCATGTTTTAGACCCTGACTGGCATGTAGGGTTGCAGGTTGCTTTTCACTATCTTGTTGGATTTTTGCATTCTCTGCTTGGTGGCTTTCCTCGCCTAGTCCTCCTTCTTTTGGGTCCCTTTGTCTCTCCTTTGGTGTTGAGGATGGTTTTGGTGCTTGGAGTTCTTGTTGTGGGATTGTTGGAGGAGATTTGTGGTCGTATTTCAAACCTTAACTGGCATGTTAGGTTGGAAGTAGTTCTTCATTGTTTTGCCTCATCTCCTCTTTCTCTCTCAGCTGGCTTTCAAGGCTACCTCTAGTTTCTTAGGGGCTTTTTTGCCTTTATTTGGGGCTTTGGTGGTTGGTTTTCCTCTCATGGAGTTGGTTGTGGATTGGTTTTGGCATGTTTCAGACTGTGACTAGAAAGTAGGGTTGGAGGTTGGTTTACATTGTCTTGCCAGCTCCCTTCTTCCTCTATTCAGAGGCTTTCTTTTCCTTGCTCCTCTCTTGAGGCCCATTATCTCTTTGTTGGTTCTTGTTACCTATTTGGGTAGGGAGTTTGCTACTCTTTGGCTCTTGTTTTGTTGTTGTGTTAGTATTCTATTTGCTCTATGTGGGGAGTGTTTCACTTGGTGTGGGGTCTTTTATTTGTTCATCCACCTGTTGGTTCCACTTAATGTTTTGCTCTCCCCCATTTGGCATTTCAAGTTCAATTTTATGACTGGGGGTGTGTTATTTTCTGAAGAAGGTTTTGTTTCTTATTCTCTACTCCAGTTATTTACTTACCAAAGGATGTGTTGGAGGTCCCATTTATGGGTGAAGTTGCTTCTCTTCATTCTTTTCAGCTATGGTCTTCTTTTGAGGTGGAGACTACTCCTTTGGAGGTGGAGCCCTCTTCTATTGAAGTGGAGAGGTGTGTTGTGGATCATGGGGGAAACTCTTTTTTCTATGTTTTTGGGTTTCTTCTCATCCTCTCTTATAGAAGGGAGCCCTTTCCTATTGAGGTGGAGGCTGGGTTGGTGTTGTGGGTGGACTGGTGTTGTGTGCTTGTGAAGACTCTTCAGTGTTTTTCTCATATTCCTAACTCTCCTATTGAGGTGGAGTTGTTAGTTTTATTGGATGGTGTTGACAAGTTTCATGTTGTTGTTTGGGTGGTTCAGGTTGGTTACTTGGTCATCTCTAATTGTTCGTTGATGGTTGATGTTGTTAAGCGATGTGTTGCAGTCTGGTTGTTTCAGGATGATGGTTTCCTGGCCGATTCAAGTTGTTCTTGGGTTTATATCTCGTGTTTCTTGTTGAAGAGATTAAGGTTCCCATTTGAACTTTTATTCCAATGTAGATTTTATTTTTAAAGCTTTTATTTTATAATTTGTTGTTGGTTGGCTATTGGTTGGCTTTGTTTCATTTGTTAGCATCTTGCTTTCTTTGTGTGGGTTTTGGGTCCATTCAAAACCTATTTTTTCCTCTTAATCAAAACATGAACTATAATGTACAATGTCATTCATTTCTCAATGCTCATCTATATATGTATAAATGATTTATTTTTCAAAGATTAGTATAGTAAACATGCTTAAATTTAACTCTATTATTTTTATTTAAATAATGTAATAGAATATTTAAATGTTAAATTAAGAACTAACCAAAAGTTTAGAACATGCTTCAAACAACATATAACTCAAAAAAGGTATTTAAATTTGACATACACATAAAAAATAATCGGCGTAATAATTGCACCTCCTTTTGGTGCAAGTGCTAGTTTTAAATTCTCCATGTACCTTAAAATGAGCAACAAGAAAAAAAAAATAGAAATTCTCCCAAGACACCTTTTTAAAATATCCCACTTAACCTTATCCATCAACTATTCCTTATGTCTAATCCCCACCATTGATCTTGGAGCCACCCTTTTCAATTAATAATCTTTATTCATTTTTCCAATCCCCCTTTCTTGAGAGCTCTCATCAATTGTGAGCCTTTGATCTTTAAAATCCATCATAACCCCCCATTTCTCATGGTTACAACTACTTGCCAAATTTAGTAAATGCCTCCTAACCCTTTAGATACCACAACTCCATTTCAATAATTCATTCTCCCCTCGATCCTATGGAAACATTCTCTTTTATCCTTCATCATTGATCTATCCATCACATCTTAGCCATCTATTACCTCCATCAAAAATCTATAAATTAGAGATTTCTCATCCCATTTAGGCATCCATTATGCTACTATTTTCTTGATCTATCCATGCTAATCATAACATCATGTTATTGATTTTCTAAGTAACCACATTCTATCCATCAAAATATCATTTTGAGTTTTGCATGTATTTGATTTGAGTTTTGAATTGGTTTGATTTGATGTTATTTTAGTTATTTCATTTGCATGTTTAATACACCATGAAGAAAGAAATCATTACCTATTTTTTTGGTTGCTAGGAACAAAAGGATATGCATTCTCCTCGTCATACTCCATGAATTCATGATACTCTTCTTGACTTCATCTCCTCAAAGAAGTTGATTACAAAAATCAAGAGACATATTTAGTGTTGAATATAATTGATTAATTTTAAAGAATACAAATTTTTACATCACTATTTCTTGAATCACACTATTAACTTATAAATTTTGAAAATTTATTAAACTTATCAAGTGATTTTACACCTCATCCATTCACAAAAGTGGTAAGTCACTATATTATTTTACTAAAAAAATATATCTTTGATTACTAAATAGCTTAATGTTTAAGAATAGTTCATAATTATTTATGTAGATGATTAGTGTTTGCACAAAATTTGACTTTATTTAATGTTATTCAATGTGAGGAAATTTTTCAAAGATGTTCATATTGACTAAGGATAAAGCTTTTTTTTTTCTCGATGAGTTTGAATTTGTAAAACCCACAAGATGTTCATGTTTAGTTAAACTTGATATAGTATCCCAACTCCTTTATAATGTTATTTATAAATTCAATATTTGCATATGCTAGATAATGTTCACAAGTAGAATATGTTTAAATTATCTTAACCTCCATATAGAAATGTATGAGTTGTAGGTTTTAAATTAGGCTAAAACATTACATCCATGGAAACTACTAAACATAACTCCATATTAAAACTAGAGGAAAAAAAACAAAAAATATATAAATAGTGTATATTGTCATTTCAAAATGATGAATTAAGGAAATTATTCTAATAAGAATCGCACTTGAATTTGAGATTCACACTAAAGAAAAAAGGAAAAGTGAAAAAAAAATTAAAAACTTAACAATCACCTTCATGTTATTAATGTAAAAAAATACTTGTCTTAAAGTGAAATTATAAATTATTTCTTATGGTAAAATATTTAATGTGTCATTGTTCATATCTTTAGAAATCATCATCAATATCAATAAATTAGAAAAGATCTTTCGTTTACTTCTTTCTTACAAAATCATCAAAAACCTTTTAAATTATTACACTTGTGAAATTATTGAAGACTAGTAATAATATGTAAAAGTACTATCAAATGGGTGATAGACACAAATATTTTCATACAATTGTGTTGACCAAACACTAGATAGAATGAATCTTAACATAAATGTGTGATGTTTAGTTGATAGAACAATAAATATTTGTACCTAACAATAATGTGATAGCACTTTTGAATGATATTATTAATTAAAAATACTATATTAAGACTCAAGACCAAATATTTATAAGTTTTAATCCTATCTATTAATGGTATCAAGTTTCCACAATCCATATTGTTTATTGCTAAAACAGTTTCTAGATTCAATTGTGTAAGAAATGTTTGCATCAACGTCTCAAATCACACTCTATCTTCCTATTGCACAGAGCTCAAGAAGAAAAATGGATATTTTGAAACCAAGAACAAACTTAAAAGACAAGCGTGAGGGAGGGGAGAGAGGGGTTGCACGTGAACCAATATAAATACTAAAATAACTATCATGAATTGCCCATATCTATTACCCAAATTTACAGTCGAATAATATAAATACTAAACTAACTATTTTAAATGCATCAAATAGACCCACACAATTTAAAATAAAAATAAAAACCATAATTTGGAAAAAAAAGAAAATCTTAATTCACAATCAAAACATATTTGACAGATAAACTAACCTGATAGCTACTTGAACTTCAATTGGTGGTTATGTTGAAGAGCGAGGAATCCTGAAAACAACAGGCGGAGCAACGTTAGCGTGAGATCACCAGGAGAAACGGCGGTCCCGGCGGCGGTAATTAAACCCACGGAAAAATCGGTCGATATTCTGGGTAGACCCAAAACTGTCGGCAATCGGCGTGATGCGACTCCCTACCGACTCGGAAGGCGGAATTATCTTTCATATTCGATTTTTAGATCGTCTTCTTTCTTTCCTCCCTATAAATGAATTCCCACGGGCTGCACCTGATCGCATTGGCGTAAAGCCATTTCGTTCTTGTTTGAGAAGTGCCTTCTGTTTGTCATGGCTTGGAGGAAGGATGGCTTAGAAGTTCACTACAGAGGAGTGAGGAAGAGGCCCTGGGGTCGATACGCCGCAGAGATCAGAGATCCTGCCAAGAAGCAAAGAGTTTGGCTCGGTACTTTTCGCACTGCGGAGGAAGCCGCCAGGGCTTACGATACTGCTGCTCTTTTCTTCAGAGGATTAAAGGCGAAAACTAATTTCGCCTACTCTGCCTCCTCGGGAATCGACAGCACCAGCCGAAAGAGCACCCTAGATATGGCCTCCAAAGCGCCTGTTAACAGGCAGCTTTTCTTGTTTGATGGCGGCAAACAAGATCTTGTTTCTTCCGTCATTAGACAGAAGCTTTGTAAGAAGAAAAATGAGGAAGCTCGAGTCCAGACGCGAAGCGTTCGAAACGATCGCGATTCGTCGTCAGTTGTCGTAGATTTGGAATTGGATGGAAAGGCTCCTCGTAAGCGAACGTTGCCGCTCTTTGATCTCAATCTTTCTCCGCCTCTCAACGACGAAGATTATAGCTAACTGTCTCAGATCTGCTCATAACATGCATTCTCCGTAATTTTAGTATAATGATAGTCATCTGACGCAGAAATTTTGTTTTTCAGAAATCCTTTAAAGCTTGCAAAGCAAAACAAATGAGAATTTATAAACAAAACGCGCAACATTGTTCAACGAGATCAAGTTTTTTCTGAAAAATTTGCAGTATTCCAGTTAATAGAAAAGATATTTGACCTATTATAGTTCACATATTTTTCCTGAAATTTCACAGGTGACTGGTAATTGTTGTCCGAGATCTGATTACAATGTTCTTTAAAGGTTGATGTTATTTGCGTAAATCTAACCCCATTTTTTCTGACGGGAACAATTTTTCCGTCATTGGACAGAAACAAAGAATTTAACTTGCAATTATGTAAGAAAATGTTTAGAAACCCTACCCTGTTTAGAATGGGTATGGAAAGCATTTTATTTCCAGAGGTGTCAAATTTATGATCAGTTAGCGGCTTTTTGTCGGCGGTGGGGCACTTGATGGACGCCGCTCTAAATATAGACAACATTGGTCACCGTCTAAATCTGTTATTTTGTGTATTACAGGAGGACAAGGAAAGCTCCCTGCTAACCAATAACAAAAAAACCTAATTAAACGTACGCTCTTAGTTTAATTAAATTGCTTACCGACTCAACAGTGTTTTATTTGTACGTACAGTTTTTACGTCGCAGTCTCACTATAAATTCAATGTTGCTGTTACCAACTTCACGTAAATTTTACTATACCGAATTTGTGTACGTTTTTAAAAGCGGTGTTTGGAAAATAAATCTTTTATCATTCTTTATTGGAGCCGACGTGGCAAGGGGGTAAAGTTTTTCCTTTCATGCAGCTGCTGTGTATAGGGTTTTGAGCATGAATTATCTTAAATATATCTTATACTAGTTAGATATAACTCCTCACATTGCAAACACCACATCCTCTTCTTTTTTATCACATTTAATATTACACAAACATTAATGTTCGCCTAAGTATTGGCATGAATGTTAATGTCTAAAACATATAAACACAATTTAACCGATCTAAACAATATTTTTTATCCATAAATCCTAACTCTAATTTTTGTCTAATGGTTAAATTGGCCTTAAGCATGCTTATTTAAGAAAATCCCTGAAAGTAGAAAGGACCCATCATGATTCTAAAGCACCTACACACACCTTTCTTTTCTAAGAGCAACTAGGATATCATCCATAACTCTTGCACACCATCATCTCCATTATTGTGCCTTAGTGCTACCTCCAATTCGTCTAATATTTTATGCTAAAAATATTTCTTAGGGGCTTGACTAGAGAAAATCTCAAAATGTATGATAGGCTCCTCTTTTCCCTCTTTTTAGAATTGAAAGATATTATAGTAGGTAATGCAAGTTAAATAACAATTCCAATTTTTTTATGCTAGAAAAACATATCTGACACTTTTTCTTGAGAATGAGATATTTTCACACTTGCAAGACACCTCCATATTTTCAAAGACACCTTCAAGCTTGTAATGACACTTTTACATTACTAGGACACTATTGAGATTTGTCAGACATCACTACAAATTTTAAGACATTTTTTTCTATGCTTTTCTAGAACCTATTTTTAATGACTTGAATCTTCCACTATCATCTTTCCAACCTTCCAACACTTTTTTAAATTAGGAAAATTCTATATACCTAATCTTTCTTTCAAGTTCCTAGATTAACATAAACTTGTGTAACCTTAACTCTAAATTTCTATTTCTTTTTAAATTAAATTGAAAAAAGTTAATTATTCCTAGATGTATTCTATAAAGTAATTGCTATAAGTTAGGTGATATTCACCCATGAGAATCCATATGGGAAGATTTTAGTTATAGTGTTATTTGTGATGGAATGTGATAGAATGCAATAAAATGTGTTGAGTTTCTACTATTGGGGTTTAGTGTTTTATGTTGATCTACAAGTGGTAATGGTTTTATAGTGGTTGTAGTGCATCATATAAAGCTTGTATATATATGATGTTGTGATAGCCACCACAAAATCTCTAGAAGAACTCACCATCTCATAATTACTTAGTACTTGTTGGAAGCATAATCAGTGAGATAGGTGCACTATAATAGAATTGGCAAACACATGTGCACATGATGTAATGGATAGTGTTGAACACACCAAAATACTAAGAGGGGGTGAATAAGTATGTTTTGAAAATAATCTCAATTAACTATTGTTGAAGCTAGGTTATGTAAATTAAGTGTTCATCCACTTAACCAAAACAAGAACGAAGATCAACATGCGCACACAAGAACACAAATAACACTAGATTTACATGGAAAACCCCACAAGGGAAAAACCATGGTGAGAAATGTTGAAAGGAACTATTGCCCTAATCCAGCCTCACAAGTAAAAATAGTTTATAACTTTGTTTCTAGGTGTAGAGGATGGGAACCAACTGCTCAAGACTCCAAGTCACAGGAGAGTCTAGAACAATAGGCTTCCCTAATCTACCTCAAGCTAGTGGAACATTTCAAAAGAATTCAAACTTTAAAGGCTAAAAAGGAAGAGCAACCTGGTTGTTGTTGTCCTTCTATGATCCTAGATGTTTCAAAGAGTCAGATAAGCATATTTTCAGAGTCTAGATTGCAACTCAAATAGCTTATTGCCAAAGGACAAGAGCGTGGGACATAGACTCCAACACGACACGCTGGCATCCGTATGGATAGAAAGTGCAAGGTACAATATGAAATCATAGAAAATTGACTAACAACCTAATTGATGAATCTTATTGCAATAATAGAAACAAAAAATGTAAGGAAGCTAAGGTAGAGCAACAACTTCCTACACTAACCTTGAGAGGAGAATAATGAAAAACTTTTACAGATCTTTAACAGTTACAAAAACTTAAATAGAAATAAACACAAGTATCATGCATGCCACAACACAATGATTTACATGGGGAAAACCCTTTAGAGAGAAAAACCCCACAATCAAAAAGTTGCCCAATATATTATTCAAAAATCAAAAGATTACAATATACTTGTAGAGCAAGCTTCTCACAGGAGTATCACCACCAGAGATCAAGAGATGCCATGACTACTATCAAACTCTCAAAATACACCACCGTCTACATACATCCCACCTGCTTATAACAAGCTTTTTGGAACCTTCTAGAATTAGGGTTTTACAAGGTCATTTTTCATTTGATGTGTTAACAGAAAAACCTTGACGTGTCAACGAGAAAAAACCTTGACATGTCAGTAGGAAAACCTTGACATGTTAACAAAAAAAAATTGGGTGTTTCCCCAAACACCACGTCTTGTTACGAGTGTACAGTATTTGCATGATCAGTCACCACATACCAACATACATCCTATCAATAAATCATACATAATTGCAAGGTTGAGACATTTTCCAAACAAATATGCCCACTTGTCAAACACCTTGCAAGGACTATGGAAGGATGTCATCATCATCTCTAATTACTAGACGCAAAAGGCCCATAGTCTCCTCAACACCATCTAAACTTCTCTATGCTCATAGGCTTAGTTAAAGAATCAACAATCTCAAAGTCTCTACCTTAACTACTTCACCCTACCATCTTTGACCATATCTCTAACAAAATGATATTGTACATCAATGTGCTTGGTCTTGGCATGAAATTGGGTTCTTAGCTAGACATACTGCACTTTGATATCACAATAAATTTTTATTTTCACCTTTTTATTCCAATATTTGAAGCAGTCTCTTAAGCCAAATGGATTCTTTACAAGCATGAGTAGCTACCATATAATCGGCTTCAGTAGTGGAAAAGCAAACTACATAACTTCCTACTCATCCAACTAATTGCACCACCAAACAAAGTAAACACATAGCAATAGTGAATCTTCTGCTATCAACATCACCTACCCAAATCTGAATCCACATAACCATGAATATCAAGGGAAATATCGGTCTTTAGTCATATTACTATGATAACATAAGGAATAATCTGAGGTACCATACAAATATTTGAAGACTCTTTTAACTGCATCCCAATGAACTCTACCAGGATTAGACATATATCTGGAAAGAACTCCCACTACTTGGGCAATGTCTGGTCTAGTACAAACCATAACATACATCAAACTTCCAACTGCACTCTAGTAAGACACTATGCTCATGTCTTCCATCTCTGGTGGAGATGTTGGATAATCTGAAATAGATAACTTTGTTCCAACTAAAATAGGAACACACAATGGTCTACAATCCTTCATATCAAACCTCTATAAAATTGAGTTGACATACTTGCTTTGACAAGGCCATAGCTTTCTGTTCACTCTATCTCTTTTAATTTCCATCCCAAGAATGTGTTTAGCTGCACCAAGATCTTTCATTTCAAATTTAGTAGCAAGTTGAGATTTTAGTTCTGAAATCATACTTTCCCTCTACCAATAAATAACATATCATCCAACATATAATGCAATAAACAAGAAACAAACACCATTAGGTTTAAAATAAATACAATGATCCTGGATGAATGCTCAAACCAAAAGTCAACACATATGTATCAAATTTTTGGTACCACATCCTAGGACTGTTTTTAGCCATACAAAGATTTCTTCAATTTGCAAACCAACTTACTTTTACCTTTCATCGTGTAGTGCTCTAGCTATGTCATATAAATATCCTCCTCCAAATCACCATGAAGGAAAGAGTTTTCACATCCATTTGCTTAACCTCTAAATCATAAGCAGTAGCAATAGAAAGCAAAAATCTAATGGATGTCATTTTTGCAATAGGAGAAAATATCTCACCATAATCAACACTCTCAACTTGAGAGTAACCTTTCACAACCAACTTACTTTGTAACTTCTCAATACTTCCATCTGAACCAATCTTTTTATTGAACACCCATTTGCAACAACAAGTTTTTGTCCTTCAGGAAATGGTACAAGATCTCATGTATCATTCTTTTTCAAAGATGTCATTTCTTCATCCATAGAAATCTTCCAATATTTTGCATATTCATACCTAATGCCTCTTCTACCAATTTGGGTTCATCCATGTTAGTATTCAAAGAAAAAATACATCTCCAATCATCAAGTGAATACCTTTCATGTGGTTGTCTATGCCTTGTAGACCTAATGAACAAGTTAATTTGGAGATTCTTCCTCTTCAAGACCCAAAGCTAGATGAGCTCTCCTCAACTTCTTGTCTATCCTTGGGCCTCAATTCAACTTTCTTAGGTGTAGAAGGAAATTGAATCACATCTTCTTGTTTAATTTTTTTTTGGTTTCATTGTAATAGAATCTGGCTTAGTTTCTCTAAAATTAACACTTCTACTATGTATTACCTTATATGCAATAGGATCCCAAAGCTTGTATCCTTTCACACCATAACTATATCTGATGAAGATACATAATTTCACATCCTTGTTCTCCAACTTTGTTTGCTTCTCCTTTGGCACATGTGCATATACCTCGCAATCAAAAATTCTAAGATGTCTTAATGAAGGCTTGTGACCCAACCATGCCTCTATAGGCGTCTTATCAACAAGAGATGATGTAGGAAACCTATTAATCAGGTAACAGGCAGTGGCAACAGCTTCAGTCCAAAACCTTTGTTCTAGGCTAGCACCACTCAACATACTCCTAGCCTTCTTTATCAGTGTACTATTCATGCTTTTTGCAACTCCATTCTATTGTGGAGAATACAGAGTTGTCTTTTGTCTATAAACACCACAATCTCTACATAATCTATCAAAATCATTAGAGAAAAATTCACCACCATTATTAGTCCTCAAACATTTTTTTTTTCCAGTTTGCAACTCAACCATTGCTTTAAATTCTTTAAACTGACTAAAAACTTTAGATTTACTCTTTACAAAATATACCCATGTCCTACTATAATCATCATTAAATGAAACATAATCTGTGGATTTACCAATCTAAGGAACATCTACAAGACCAAATACATTAGAATGAATAAGATCCAATACACCACAAGATTAATGAGAACTCAAGTGAAACTAAACACAATTTTGTTTTCCATTAATGCAATGCTCACAAAAATTGAATTCAAGATTACAATAAGAAAAACCTTCAACAAGGTTTTTATTTTTCAAGGTCCTTAGACCCTTTTCTCCAATGTGGCCAAATCTCTAGTGCTATAACATAGTTTTCTTTGCAGGTAACTTTGTCTTAGAAGAAAGAGCATCCTTGGGTACCCAAAATCCATGACATCTATTAAAGGTGAAACCCTCACTTCTTCTACAAACTTTCTTTTAATAGAAGTACTATTGTACTCAACAGTGCATACATCAAGCTTATATAATGTCCCATATCTAACACCTCTAGCAATCGCCATAGCACCTCTAACCATCTTGCATCCTACATCATAAAATACTACCTGCACACCCACATCTATTAGTTTTCTCATAGATAAAAAATTTTGTGCTAATCTAGGGATATGCAACACACCCTTAATCCTTTTTATTCTACCATCACGAAACTTGATTTTAACTTTACCATGGCCAACAATGTCTAAATGAGAATCATCACCCAAGTACACCTTAACTCCATCAAATTCTTCATATTCACAAAACCAATCTCTATTAAAGGTCATATGAAAAGATGCACCTAAGTCAATTAACCATGCATCATTACCTGCACGAGTTGCCAAAGTTACAATGAACATGTCACCATCTTTCTTCTCGGACTCAGAATCATAACTTTGGACTTTCCAGGAGATTTAGATCTCCCCTTGGACTTGGATTTGTTATGCTTCTCATTCTTCTTTCCTTTTTCCTTAGGTCTTCCACAAACATTTAGGGCCTTCCTCCTCATCTCTTCAAAAGCAAAGAACCCACCACATATTCATTCTTTAATATAATAGAAGTACTCCCAATAGCCATAACAAGAGAATCCCATGAATCAGGAAAAGAACAAAGAAAGATCTAAAATTTCTCCTCCTCGTCCATTTTGAAACCAACTAATTCCAATTTAGCCACCAACATATTGAATGCTTCTAGGTGGTCTATGATTTGTCCACCCTCTTCCATTCTCAAGGAATACAACTTCTTCAAGAAAATATTGTTCACTAAAGATTTGTCTTAATACATCTCACCAAGCTTCTTCCATAGTTTTCGTGTAGAGGTCTCTTCATGGACATTAATTAAAACAGAGTCTACCAAGCACAATCTGATTAGACCTTTGGATTTATGGTCCATAGCATCATATTGAGAACCTTGAGTAGGATTTGTAGGCCTTGAAACATTCTCATCAACAACATCCCACAGATCTCGATCTATCAATAGACCTCCATCTTTAACTTCCACATCTCAAAATTATTTCCATAAAATTTATCCACCTCTATTCTCCCTAATGAACTTTCCATCTAAAAATTCTTGCAACAAGATCACAAAGTATCTTTTGTACAAGCTCCCACTAAAATTTGGATTTGTTCAAAAAAACCCAACAACCCACAACTAAAACCAAAGATGATCAAGCTATAATACCACGTGTAAGGAAGCTAAGGTAGCGGAACAACTTCCTACACTAACCTTGAGAGGAGAGTAATGCAAAACTTTTACAGATCTTTAACAGTTACAAAAACTTAAACAAAAATAAACACAAGTATCATGCATACCACAACACAATTATTTACGTGGGGAAAACCCTTTCAAGAGAAAACCCCACACTCCAAAAGCCACCCAATATATTATTCAGAAATCAAAAGATTACAATATACTTGTAGAGCAAGATTTTCAAAGGAGTATCACCACTAGAGATCAAGAGACACCACGACTACTATTAGACTTTCAGAATACACCACCATCTACATACATCCCACCCGCTTATAACAAGATTTTTGGAACCTTTTAGAATTAGGGTTTTACAAGGTCTTTTTTCATATGATGTGTTAACAAATAAACCTTGACGTGTCAATGGGAAAAATCCTTGACATGTCAGCGAGAAAAAACCTTGACGTGTTAACGAAAAAAATTTTGAGGTGTTGTCCCAAACCCCACATCTTGTTACAAGTGTACAATATTTGCATAATCAGTCACCACATACCAACATATATCCTATCAATAAATCATATATAATTGCAAGGTTGAGACACATTTTCCCAACAGAAAATGGCAGAATGACAAAATAACAAGAGGAATACTTTAACTTAATCTATTCTATGAATTGAAAAAGCAAGGTGAGGAAAGTGCACCTTCCTATCCATGAATTAATATCTTCAAGATCTTCACCTCAAGTATAACCTGCACAAAGAAGATAGGAAAATGTTGGGGTTGTGTTTAGAGGATTGCCTCAGTTAGTCCCACACTTTAGTGTTTCCAACTCAACAGACAACCAAATAGAAACAATTGTAGAAAGATCATAAAGAAAGCTATTGAAATGGAAATACCAAGCAATACATAAACAACAATATGCTACAATTCCAAATACAATAATTCCAAGTGAATGGAAAATGGAAGGGTATCACCTTCTCAACCAAGTGCTCTCAAGGAAAATAGAGGAAGGAGCGAGTGTGAAAGCCTTCAAAGACCAATGTTGCCACAACAACAAAGAGAGTAAACCAACAAAACACTAACTTTTATCTTTAATGGAGGTGGTGGAGCTTGAAAATGTTGAAAGTGAGTGAGAAGAGTGAAGAGAGTTTCCCAAATTGTGAAGATGATCAAGAAGAATGAAAGAATGAAAGAGATAGCCATTTGAACTTGGTGAAAATGGAGGTAAAAGAGTCATTCAAGGTTAGTTTAAAGGATAGGAAACGTTACATTTTGCGTCCAATGGAGGAGTGTAATGCCTCTACGGATTCCAAAGGTGGGAATCTTGTTAGCATGACACCATGTTGTTCAAACGTCTGCACACTGCGCTAGTATCCCCGAAAGAATATATCCCACTGACATGCAAAACAACTGCCAACTAGACAGGGAAAGGTGGCAGAAATAGGGATTGCATTATCGAACTTAATTTTCTAAGGTAGGAGGTAGTGTAAATGTGAAATTTTCCAATGGATGCAAATTCACACTATTGCATTTTTCCCCCACTTTAGTGAGCATGAGTGTTAGTGAATGCATGGTAAAGTAGAGTGAAAGCTAAGGAATGTATACCTGAACCATCAAGGAAGTAGACCATGATCTGGAAAACTCGGGTGTAGGAAACAAATGGCTCCATAGTTACTCTATCCTATGGATATTTGAACAAAAGTGCCACAAGTGCTCAGTCCTATAGAAGGTGAAAAAAAGGCTTTGTAGGTGTTTGGTCCTACAAAATTGGGTCCACGAGTGCTCACTCTCATAGAAGATGAAAAAAGGGTTCTATAGGTGCTCAATCCTGCAGAATGAAAACACTTTGTAGGTGCTCGGTCATGCAAAGAAAGTACCAAAGGTGCTCAGTCCTAAGGGAGACCAAATGTGAAAGGCTCCACAAAGTCTAATTGATGCTCACAAGTGCTCGGTCCTGCAAGGAAACATGTTAATCCACAGACAAAACATGTTAGGAAAGAAAAAAGTCACAAAGACAGATAGACAGTCATATCTCTGAATAAGCAATTGGAGAAGCTTTCAAAGGGGTCCCTCGAGAACCCTTCAAAAGAAAGAGGGGTCTGCTCAAGGGATGCTCTATTTGAAAAGTGAAACATTTTTTGCAAATGATTTTATCATCAAGGAATCATTTTGAAAGATTCTCTTTTGTCAAGGAATCTGAAAAAAAAGGATGGCCTCCTCAGAGGTGAATTCTCAATTCTTTTGTTATGAAGTCAATTTCAAAGGAAAATCTTGCTAAGGGGATCCTTGGTGAAGGATGGGATTTTTGAAAAATGTAAATATTTCCAACAAGATATTTGTGGCTACCGAATACACCCTATTGAAAATTGGAGAGGTAGGAGCCCTCCTTCAGGATGGTGTGTGTGAATTGAAGGAACACGTGGTATCCTAAGGAAAGGAAGATCATGCAAAGATTTTGTGGCCCACAATACATGACAATATGTAGACGTGGAAATTTTTCCACACACGTGAGGGAGAACACATAGGAACCATAACATCAAGAAGCAAGCAAAGAAGAGAGAAAGATAAAAAATAAAGGAAAATAAAAGGTGAAGAAATCAAAAGATAGGGGGATATGATAATTTGGGGTCAGAAATTCTCATAAATATAGATAGATAAATATAATATAATATACATATGAACTGTCATCAATCCCCTATTATATCAAATCATGAAGAAGGGTACGTGAAAACAAAATAAAAATAAAAAATTGGGTCAACATGGAAGGGAAGACTAATTGCCCCCAACACCTTGTATCATCCCCAATTGTCAAAAATCAAGGCATAACAATAGAATAATGATGGAACATATAGAAGAAGTTTTACAAAACAAAACACTCATGTATCCAAGCACCTACAAGGGAGACAAGGATCCTCCAAGAACACACAAAAACAAGCACAGGGTGATGCAAGAGCATCCCTGGTTGTAAAGCAATCCTATTTCAACCAAAAATAGTTCTTTTCTTGCATTGTATTTGAACCGTAGATTTTTGGCACCCTAGGTCTTTCTAGCACTTTTAAGGTTTTCCACTTAAAAGGAGAAAGATGGGCCAAAGAATCTAGCTAGTTCAATTAAATTAGGATATGTATGATGTTATTATGCCTAAATGGAATGATCTAAGTGCAATTAGTTGAACTATGTGACTAATTATATATGTAAAACCTAAGAACCAAGTGATTTTTGAAAACATAATGTGTAATGCAAAATAACCTAAGAATGAATAGTAAACTACAACAAAAATGAATTAGACTAAAAGTGTGCACCTGGAACCTTGATGAAGACTGGAAATTGCATTTGAATTGATGTTGATGCTATTTTTTAGGCCTAGAGGGAATCATTCACCATTTTGGGTGAATCAGTCCCAATTTTGTCAAACTGAGCCGAAACCTGTTTCTAACAAAAGGGTACTAAAAAATGTAGAAAACTCAAAATTGACCTTGGAGTGGGACTCATTCACCACTCATGGAGAATGAGTCCACTTTTGAATTTCTGGATTTTCAAAAGTGGAATCTGAAGCTTCTGATCTACACTTTGGCTTTCTACAGGTGTGTGCTTCCAAAACTCTGATTTACAGGTCTAAAAATGAGTTTTTGTTGATATTTTGACTTGTTGAATGAAGAGAAGACTTGAGAAACCTTGAAACTTGATCTTTAAAGATTTCCAAGCTTCTAAGAATCCTAAATCTTCAAAAAAAAAGACAAGAGAGAGAGAGATGTTGAGTGTTACGGCATGGGGGTTTGCCTTGGTCAAACCCATTTTAGGTAATTAAACCAAAATAGACAAAGAATGTAATGAAACATTAAATCATGGATTTTATTACCTTTCCATGATTTTTTATCTTGAAATTCTGTAACAAAACATGAAGGATCTTCCCTTGAATGTCTGAAAATTGATCTTGAATGGCTTGTAATGTTAAAACCCTAGCTTGCTTGAGAAGATAAATGATGAATGAGTTGTAAAAATGAGTTGAGAGATGTAAATTAGGGCTTAGAAGGTTGTATTTATAGGCAATTCACCTATTTTACTCGTTAATACCTCATCACAGGCTGACATGAAGTAAAATTAAACTCAAATTTCACTTTTTTCCTGCTCAAAGGTCAAAATTGGGCCAAATGGGATTGATTCGCCACACATGGCAAATGGGTCCCACCTAGATGGGACTAATTTTCCATGCATGGCGAATGGGTCCCACAAAGGCCAATTTGTTAGCTAAGAAGCCAGGAGATAAGGAAATAAGGTCTAAATTGCAACTTTGTTGGGTATTTCATCAATTTAGGCCTCGGGATGCACAATATGGGTTAATAGGGGACTATTAGTGATGATGTGAATGTAAAATAGGGCTTGGGACATAGAAATCAATGTGAAAGTGTGATTAAATACACTTTACAACACCAAAATGAGGTCCACATAGCCTAGGAAGGCACACGAACCAATGTGAATGTGCAAGACACATTACAACACTAGTTTAACATTAAGTTTATTTTACAAGTCTTCTAGATTGATGTGATAATTTTATTAAACACATTTTATAATGTTGAATTAGGGAGAAATGGGTTCATTAAGTCTAGAAAAGCATGAAAGTATCTTACAACACTTTACAACACCTCTACAAGACATTGATAAAAGAATGTTATTCAATTTGCAAGGGTCCAAGACCTAGTGTGGATGCATAAAATGCCTCAGAACACTTGAATCAAGACCTCATTAAGTCCAATTTATCATGAATTATTCCCATGTCAAGAAAAGGGTACTTTTTTCTACGGTGCATTTAACCCCCACTTTAGTGAGAGGATGAACTTGCTTCAAACTCACACTAAAGTAGACATTCAAGAGAGATCCACATGTATAGATGCATATGACAATGAATGAAAAAGATCAAAGAGGTTGTGCAAGCCACTAGGATCCAAGATCCTAAGCCGGACTATCAAGATAAAAAATCATGCAATGGCAAGAACTAGAAGAGAAGAAAAAAGGGGTGGAAAAGATGTACTCACTCTAGGGCCACAGAACTTCAAGTCATCTACAGGGTGAGAAGTACACAACATACTCACTCTGGGGCCACAAATCTTTTGATTTTCCATGGGGTGAGAAATCTGAAAAGGTGAGAAACATACGCTAGTTGGTATGCACTCACAAACACATAGGTGGCTATGGGGAAAGTCGTGTCATTGAATGGGCTTCCTACTCAACCATATCAAAGTTATATCTTCTGATAACTTTAACAAGGCACCACAAAGAAGATGATGTTGTTTTGAGCTCTATGAAGTAAGCAAAGCTTCGTATGCTTGACACTCATAGACATTGTTAATGCAAAATAGTCTAACGATTGTTCAAAGGGATTTTTCTTTGTTCGTGAAATTTCTCATCTTAAGGAACGTCATGTTCAATGTCTCCAAGAGAGGATAAGTGCAAACGATCTCATCTTGTTTCCAAGAGAGGAAAAGTGCAAGGCCTCATCCTAGGAAACATTGTACCTAATGCTTCTAAGAGAGGGAGTCACAAGAAAAAGAAAATCGCACAATGAAATGTGAGTGGTGATGTATGCCCCCACTTTAAAGTAGTTGTGAACACCAGTACTATGAGCAATTGCTTTAAAGTAGAAGAAGAACATGAGAGCTTACTCAGAAAGCCTTATGCCAAGTCATATGTTTCCAATAAGCTGCATCATGAAAAAGGGTAGTATGTCACATGCGAGCCAACTTAAGGCATGTTGTCCACATCCCAAGATTGATCTTATGTTTTCATGAAAGGTTAACGACTAGCCAAAGGAGGCAACCACAAGTGACATACGAGGACAAGGCTAGCGAACCCTTGCCCCTGCTTAGTGTAGGAAAAAGGCAAGATGAAATGCATACTAGAGTGAAAATCAATAGCATTTAGAGGAATGAGGTGCCCCCACATAGGGAAGCATACCAAACTCCTGAAAATGTTGAATTTTATGACTCAAGGCATTACATTCATTAGTGAAGTGACCATGAACTGTATGGTAGGCATAGAAGGAAGTCTTGGAATAGAATTTCTTATGTGTTTTGGGAGGGAGGGTGATCAAGTGATCTTGGAGGAGTCTCGACAAAATACCCACTTGATCAAGAGGATAAGGTGGTCTTGTGAGTTTCTTGAAAGATACATCTTGCTTAGTATCGGATGTCATACCTACACAAGTTTCTCTAGACTGTGAGATTTTATTTTTCCCATTATAGGAAGGTATAAAATCTAATGAATTCAAATCATGAACATTTTGCGAGATGACATTGACATTAAGTGAAGGTGTAGTTGTATGTTGCATGTTTGGTAAAGGATGATGTTTAGGACCACTAGTTGTTAAGGATGATTTAGGAGTGTGTTTTTTGGGATTGGTGATGTTGCGTGAAGGTTTGGCGATCTCTATTATAGGACAATAACTGAGACCATGAGTTGTTTGTGTGATAGGGTGATAGGGTTGTGAATACCTTGTTCATTAGCACCACATCCTTGTCCACTATAGTCAAGTTGTTTCATAAGCTCATAACCTTTTCCATAAAGCTTTGTCATTGCTTTTGGATCGTGTGCAGGTTGGTCATGTTACTGGGTAAACCTACTAATAGTGGGTTACAATTCTTGAATCTAAGAAAAATTCAGAAATTCATCAAAAAATTGAAAAATTTGTTTACCCTTTCACTGAAGGGGGTCTGAATGAACCAATCTCCTCTCTAAATTAGAACCCCCTCCTCTAATGAACCCCTTTTGATTTACAATTTAATGAAATCCCCTTTTTCACCTCCACCATTTCAAAATTTATGCATTTTTGACTATCAAAGCTTGGGAAGGAGGTACAAATGGATTCAACTTGATAAACCAAGTTGGATGATTATAGTGATCAAAATTTTCTTTCCAACAACTATAAATTTAATATATATTTTTTTATTTTATATTTGATTTTTTAGTTTTACTGTACATAGGTTTTCATCGAACATTAAGTTTGATGAAAAATCATTGTGAAAAAATAGTAAATTTGAGGAAAAAATTTTAAAATTTTATATCCACTAAGTATTGGTGTCCTCATTCTAACAAAAAAAAAAATTGAATTTCAATACATACAAAAAAAGTTATGCGTGCCGAAGTGCACCTATGTCTAAACTGTAAATTTTTTGACTTCAAAACTTAATTAAAAAAAAATATATTCAAAAAAATGTTATAAAACAAAATGAAAGAACCAGATAGCTGTATACTAACCTAAATTAAAAGAATTATAATTTTATCCCTTTGTAGAGAAAAAAGTTATATGAAAGCCAAAGTACACCCACTTTTTAAAATGTTGTTTCTACTATTAAAAAACTAGTTATCAAAGGAGATTCAAAAATTGGTGAATTTAATTTCTTTTCTTTTTTTAAAAAATACATTTAAAATTCATAGACAAAATCTCACAAATCACTAGTTTTACATCATTTTCAAATTCCTAATAGTTTACCTACTATAAGTGTCGAAAGTGAAGTTTTCTCTAAAAATGTTGATTTCCAATGTCAAGTTTGGCCAAAAAAATAACCCATTATTGTGGGATGACCTATCAAAGGTGATTGTATATTTTTATTCTTTATATAAAGTGGTTGAGGTGAATCCTTTCGAAAGGTCATCCAAATTTCATGTGGAAATTATTGTTGTGTCTTTTTTCTTCTTGAATTTTTTGTGGATGATTTTGTACTCACCCATGAATTCATGTTCAAAATCCAAGGAACCCCAATCATCTTCTAATAGCACGACTTGGTCGCAGAGTGTTGTTGTCTATCATTTTATTGTGTAATCTAATTTGTGTGGTTGGTGTTAATGTGTTCAAGGGGTTCTCTTTGGTTTGTTCAAGTTGTAATACACTATAAGGTTCATCATCAGCATCGAGTGTGTACACTTTGTTGTCGTGGATATATTTCATTTTACGATGAAGAGTGGGAGGCACACCATTCATTGCATGAATCCACAGCTTGCCTAGAAGAAGGTTATAGGAAAGATCATTAGGCATAACATGGATTGGTGTATCTAATGTGGCCACTCCAACTGTAAGAGGTAAAGTGATCACACCAAGCGGTTGTTTACTTACATTGTCAAATCCCCTAATGGATAAAGAATCAGATTGGATGTTTGATCTATCAACACCAAGTCTATCAAGAAGGTTCACTCCACATACATTAAGAGTAGAACTAGTATCTATAAGAGTTCTCTTAATCCCTATTCATTTGTATTGAGAAATAATCATAAAAGCTTCATTTTTTTTTTGCACTTCCAAAGGAGGAAGCTCTCTTTGGTGGAAAACAATGCCAGGATGTATTCCTTGGATTATGGCTACGATGTTAGTTGGTTGTGCATTAGAAGGGACAAGAACTTGTTGCAAGGAAGATTGGATCATGTTGTGATAATGAGGGGAGGCTTGAATAAGGTCCCATAATGAGATCTTAGCAGGAGTTTTCTTAAGTTGCTCAACAATATCATACTCCTTTGTGTGTGGGATGAAGCAAGGGGCGCTAGGCGGATTGGATAAAGGTAAGGAGGGTGGTGTTGGTTGCAATGGTTGTGGATTATTTCGAGTGTTATATGTATGAGCAATAGTATTGTAACTCAGTTGCTGCAACACATTAGTTTGAGGTGGGTAGAGGGTGAATTCAGGTTTATGTTGAGGTTGTTATTTGTGTGAGTTTAGGTAAAGGTTTATGTGAAGGGGGATAAAGGATGAGTTGAGGTTGAATAATGTTAACATCCCGTAACAAGTGAGGGTCTTCATTGTCTATGAAGGGCATGTTATCTTTGTCTTGGGTCATAATATCCTCCCTAGAAGGAGAGTTCTTAGGAGAACAACAAACCACATTTTCATGACAATTAAGGTTTGGTTCATCCAAAATAACTTCATCACCACTAAGAGAGGTATTAATTGTTGAATGTGTTTGATTATTGATAGTGTGAAGGGAGAAGAAGAGTTTGTTTGAGTGTGGGTTGTTTATAAGGTGTCATTCTCTTGTACCATATGATCTACCCTACTAGGAGAGATTGTAATATGTTCATCCAAGTTTGAGGTTTGTAAAGTAGCTTCATCACAAGTGGGAGAGGCATCTAGAGAAGGACCAATATGATTTTGAAATAGATTATCCCAAATGGGAGGAGCATTAGGGAAGGGAGGTTCAAGATTCTCATGACTTTTAAGAGGTATATCTTCTAACACCAACCTATCTTTTTTGTATCGAGGAAGGATATTAGGAGATGAACAAGTGTGATTTTCATGAGCATGGAGACTTGGTAAGGTGATATTTAGGAATGTATCTATGATCTCATGTTCTTGTTGTCTAACATCATCCAAAGGGGAATAAGGAAATAAAAAATCAAGACCCTCAATGCTTGTAACTTCCTTCACCAAGATACCTTCATCACTAATCGGAGAGGTATCCAGAGAAAAACAAGTATGTGTGTTATGATCGTCCACATTTCCATTCGCACCAATGGGTAATGCAATGGTATAGTCAAGACTAACATGTTCCTCATTGTTGTAATCAAATTCAAACTCATAAGAGGGTATGTTATGCTTATAAAACCCATGTTTAATCAAATCAAAGGCACATTTAAAGAACATGTTATGCAAAAGTAAATAAAGTGCAATGTAATTTTTAGATGTAAAACAAAGTAAATTGCTAATTACTGTATGCAATAATCTGAAAAATGAAATGTGGGAGATGTAATTGTGAAATTAAACTATGTATGAAATGAGATATTTTAAGTGAGATCTAGTGAAATGAATGCTACAAAAATGTAACTAACTGATATATGTAGGTTAAGGAACCAAACAGAGGCTTAAAAATAGAGTTATGATTTCTATAAAATGCAATTTTAGGGGTCAAAAGGGACTGATTCGCCTAGGGTGGCAAATGAGTCCCAGTATGGAATTTTTTTAGAATTTTCAAAAAAAATTGAGTAATTTTGATGGTTTCTGAGTTATATGATGCAGACCTAAATGAAAAATGCAGAATTTCAAAAAAGTTACATGATATTAGATGTCAAAAATTCAACCTAAATGCACTTTTTATGAATGCAAAATTTGGAACCTAGCATGCAAAGGAAATCATGCAAACCTTAACACAAAGGCTAAATATATGATGAAAGACTCCAAAATCAGACAAGAAATGGTTCTAAGAAGTAGGTTCACCAAAATGATCCATAGATTTTTGGCACCCTAGGTCTTTCTAGTACTTGTAGGGTTTTTCACCTAAAAGGAGAAAGATGGACCAAAGAATCTAGCTAGTTCACTCAAATTAGGATGTGTATGATGTTATTATGCCTAAATGGAATGATCTAAGTGCAATTAGCTGAACTATGTGACTAATTATATACGTAAAACCTAAGAAAGAAGTGATGTTTGAAAACACATTTTGTAATGCAAAATAACCTAAGAATGAATAGTAAACTGCAACAGAAATGAATCAAACTGAAAGTGTGCACCTAGAACCTTGATGAAGACTGGAAATTACATTTTAAATGTTTTTTATGCTATTTTTTAGGCCTAGAGGGACTCATTCACCATTCTGGGTGAATCAGTCCCAGTTTTGTCAAACTAAGCCAAAACCTGTTTCTGACAAAAGGGTACTCAAAAATTCAAAAAACTAAAAATTGACCTTGGAGTGGGACTCATTCACCACTCATGGATAATGAGTCCACTTTTGAATTTCTAGATTTTCAAAAGTGGAATCTAAAGCTTTCAATCTACACTTTGGCTTTTTATAGGTTTATGCTTCTGACACTTTGATTTACGGGCCTAAAAATGAGATTTTATTGATATTTTGACTTGTTGAATGAAGTGAAGACTTAAGAAACCTTGTAACTTGATCTTCAATTATTTCCAAGATTCTAAGAATCCTAAATCTCCAAACAAACAAGATAAGAGAGAGAGATGTTTAGTGTTATGGCATGGGGGTTTGCCTTAGTCAAACCCCTTTTAGGTAATTAAACCAAAATAGACAAAGAATGTAATAAAGAATGCAATAATGGGGTTGATTACCTTGCCATGACATTTGATCTTGAAATTCTGCAACAAAACATAAGGATTTTCTCTTGAATGTTTAAAAATTGATCTTGAATGGCTTGTAATGTTAAAAGCCTAGCTTGCTTAGGAAGATAAATGATGAATGAGTTGTAAAAATGAGTTGAGATATGTAAATTAGGGCTTATAAGGTTGTATTTATAGGAAATTCACCTATTTTACCCATTAATACCTCATCACAGGCCGACATGAAGTAAAATTAAACTCAAATTTCACTTTTTTCCTACTCAAAGGTCAAAATTGGGCCAAATGGGACTAATTTGCCACACATGTGAATGGGTCCCACCTAGATGGGACTAATTCACCATGCATGGCGAATAGGTCCCACAGGTGCCAATTTGACAGCTAAGAAGCCAAGAGATAAGGAAATAAGGTCTAAATTACAACTTTGTCAAGTATTTGATCAATTTAGGCCTTAGGATGCACAATATGGGTTAATATGGGATTATTATTGATGATGTGAATGTCAAATAGGGCTTGGGACAAAGAAATCAATGTGAAAGTGTGATTAAATACACTTTACAACACTAAAATGAGGTCCACATAGCCTAGGAAGGCATAAGAACCAATGTGAATGTGCAAGACACATTACAACACTAGTTTAACATTAAGTTTATTTTGCAAGAATTCTAGATTGATGTGATAATGTTATTAAACACATTTTATAATGTTGAATTAGGGAGAAATGGGGTCATTAAGTCTAGAAAAGTGTGAAAGTATCTTACAACACTTTACAATACCTCTACAAGACATCGATAAAAGCATGTTATTCAATTTGCAAGGGTCCAAGACCTAGTGTGGATGCATAAAATGCCTCACAACACCTAAATCAAGGCCTCATTAAGTCCAATTTATCATGAATTATTCCCATGTCAAGCAAAGGGTAATTTTTTCTATGGTGCAGTATTCAGTAGAAATTTTAGTAGACTCATCTTGGAATATTTGTATTTTCCTACCAGAAGTTCTCACTCTTAGAATTTCACCAATCTGAGCATTTTGGGGTCGACCTGGTTCGGGTTCCTTAGTATGGAACTATTCAAAGATTCATAAGCTAATTCATATCTCGAGGCTAGCATCCATATTAAGAATTCATCAGGTTATTAACCCTTATGGCCAATGTGGACCTATATTGGAGCAAGAGAAACATATTTATAAGCATTGTAATCATCAGTTAGTAGTTTTATCATTAATATTTTAATACATTTTCACATAAACCCTTTGAGGGCACGTAAGAAGGCTTGTTGGATGAAAGTCTATTGTAATCCATTAAGGCAAGGCCTATGAGTCTGGGTACTCACCCAAGTGGCTAATTTGCATGTAAATCCTTTGATGATAATCAAGATTCTTTATTTTGTGTTAGTTCTATGTTGGTTTTGTGTTGACTCATTGTTGATGGTCTGGACCATTCCTTCTAGAATCCTCCTACCATGACTACACTAAGTGGTATTAGAGTAAGTTTTTAATCTTGAAGGAATTCCTTGTGGTAAGAAAATCACCAAACTTGAGGTGGACTATAGTTGTTTTCAACAGATTGTTGACTTAAAGGTAGTTGAAACCCTTGTAGCTAGATCACCGAGCTAAGGTAGTTGTACCATTTCAAGGGGAGATATGCCACCAAGGAGAATACCTGCTATGGAAAATGTTGCTAGAATAATGGATGAGATGTTAGAAATGATTATTGAAATGTGAGTATGGTTAAATGCATTCAAAGAAGATAGAATGTGAGGTCTAAACCCTAAACATAATGATGAAAGTGATGATGAGACAGATCCTATGAATCCAGTTGTAGAAGCCCTAGGTGAAGAAGAAGAAGAAGAATCAGATCAGGAAAAAATGTTGAAAGTAATCTCAAAGATTGGGAAAATACCTAGAATCAAAATTCAAAATTATGCGAGAAATTTGAATCCAAAAGAATTGATCGATTGGATCAACAAAATGGAAGAATACTTTAAATATGAAGAAATTGAAGATCTAGAAAGAGTTGAAGGGTCATTCTACATTGTGGCAGAAATAAGTCTAATTGGATAGGAATAGAATAGGTAAGGAAAGGATCATCAAATGGGATCAAATGGTAACCAAATTGAAGAAACAATTCATACCAGTCGACTATGAACTAGAATTGCTGAAAAGGTTGCAAAATCTTAGACAAAGGGAGTTGACGGAGAATTCTATAAGATAATAATCAGGACCAATCATAATGAAGCAAGTGAGGAAAAGGTTGTGAGGTATATCAATGGACTAAGAGCAAGCATCCAAGAAGAATTGAGCCTAGTAAAAATAACATTAGTGGAAGAAGCATACCAAATGGCATTAAAGGTGGAAGGGAAGCTAACTAAGAAATTTAAGCAATGGAGGAGTGTGAATGGAATATTTTCAAAGAATGGAGGCCAACCTAAAGAAAGAAGACCTTATGTGGAGTAGAAGTAGAATTCAAAACCGCATCAAAGAAAATAAAAGTAGACTAAGCCACACTATAGAGATAGAGAAGATAAAAATTCCTACCCTAGTAACAAAGGAAGTCACAATTTGTAGCAGAATGAAGGAAGATTTGAGAGAAAACCATTCAGAGGAACCTATTTCAAGTGTGGAGGTGAAGGACATAGAGCATTTTACTGTCATCAAGGAAGTACCAAGAAGAAACCTGAGCATACTAGAAGGACAACATATGTAGAGGAAGAACAAATTAGATCCCCTAATTCATGTGGTGAACCTGAGAAATGTGAATCATTGGTAATGAGGAGAGCTTAGATGCATGAAGAGATGACCGACGAACAACTGTAGAGGAAAAGCCTATTCAGAACCAGATGTAAGTTCACAGGAAAGGTATGTAAAGTTATCATTGATAATGGTAGTATTGATAACCTAGTTTCAGAGGAGATGGTAACAAAGTTGAATTTGAAGAGTTAGAAACATCTAAACCCTTATAGAATAACATGGATTCAATATGAACATAAGGTATTGGTAAATGAACAATGCTTAGTGAAATTTCATTTTGGGTCATATAAGGATGAAGTATTGTGTGATGTTATACCTATGGATGTATGTCATGCATTATTAGGGAAACCATGGCATTATGATAAGAAGAAGGAACACTTATATGGTGACATCAAATGGAAGAAGAATCAAGTTGATACCTTTGGAGGAAGAGAAGAAGACCAAATTTTGTGGCACTACCAAACTATGTTTGGTAGATGGAAGGAAATTTCTCGATGGGTTGAGGCATGAGAACATGTGTTTTACATTGATTGCAAAGAAAATCAATGGTCCAAAGATAGAGAACCCCACCAGAGAAAGTGATGAAGTTACAAAATTGTTGACAAAGTACAAGGACATCATCTCAGAAAATGTACCAGACGGTTTACCAAATGTTTGGAGTATCAGTCACCAGATAGATCTAATACTGGGAGCTAGTTTTCCAAACAAAGCATCACATAGGATGAGACTGGTAGAGAATGCAAAATTGAATCCAAAAATATAGGAGCTATTGAAGAAAGAATTGATTAGAGAAAGTTTGAGCCCATGTGTGGTACCTACTATTGTTGCACCAAAGAAGGATGGAGAATGGAGTATTTTTATAGATTCAAGAGTAATTAATAGGATCACTGTCAAGTATTGATTCCCATTACCACGGATGGATGACATTATGGGCTATTTGAGTGGAGCAAGATATTTCACAAAAAAATTACCTCAAAAGTGGATACCATCATATCAAGATTAGAGAAGAAGATGAATGGAAGACTGCATTCAAGAAAAATGAAGGATTATATGAGTGGTTAGTGATGTCTTTTAGATTGACCAATGCACTGAGCACTTTCATGTGATTGATGAAAAGGTATTGAAGAGTTTCTTGGGTAAGTTTGTCATTGTTTACTTGGATGATAGTCTGATTTTTAGCAAAACTAGAAAGGAACACTTGTTGCATATTAGGCAAGTATTGCAAAGGTTATGAGAAGAGAAGTTGTTGATAAATGTCAAGAAATTGTAGTTTCATGAAGAAAACATTGGTATATTTGGGATTTGTAATTTCTGCTGAAGGATTGAAAATGGATCCAGAGAAAGTGAAAGCAATTTTGGATTGGCCTGCACTGGTAAATACTAGAGAAGTAAGATCATTTCATGGATTGGCTAGTTTCTACTGAAAGTTTATCTAAATTTTCAATAGTGTTTGTAACCCCATGATAGAGATAATAAGAGGATACAAGAAGTATTTCAAGTGGATGATCAGAGCACAAAATAATTTTAAACTATTGAAGCAAAAGGTGATCAAGCAACCAATGTTAGCACTACCTGATTTTGATAAAGTCTTTCAAGTTGATTGTGATGTGAGTGGGAATGCAATAGGAGTAGTATTGAGCCAAGAAGGAAGACTATAGCATATTTCACTAAGAAATTGAATGATTCCAAAAGAAGATAATCAGTCTATAATCAGGAATTTTATGCCATAATTCAAGATTTGAAGAAGTGGAGACACTACTTGCTACCCATGGAGTTTGTGTTGTATACCAATCATCAAGCTTTGTAGTACTTGAATAGTCAAGAGAAGCTGAATCAGAGACATATGAGATGGGTTGAGTTATTGCAGAGTTACACATTTGTGTGTGAGCATAGGAGTGGCAAGTCAAATAAGGTTGTAGATGCATTGAGTAGGAGAAGGAATTTTTTGACATAAATGAGAGTACAAGTATTGGGATTTGAAGAATTGAAGCATATGTATGAGGATGATGTAGATTTTGGTGAAGCATGGAGAGCATGTAAAGAACCAATAGTGATAGACTAAAGCCAATGGCTAGAATACTTCATTCAAGAAGGTATATTGTTAAAAAAAAATCATTTGTGCATTCCAAGGAGTTCAATGATAGAAATTTCGATTAAGGAGAAGCATAGTGGAGGTTTGGCAGGACACTTTGGAGTGGATATGACTATTTCTTTAGTGGGTGAATATTATTTTTGGCCATAGATCTATAAGGATGTAAGGAAGCATGTTCAGAGTTGTAGAATTTGTCAAGTTGCAAAGGGGAGCATTCAAAATACTGGATTGTATAAACCTTTGACGGTACCAGAGAGACCTTGGGAAGATTTGAGCATGGATTTCATTCTAGGATTACCTAGGACATAGAGAGGAAATGATTCAATAATGGTAGTTGTGGATATATTTTCCAAAATGGCACATTTTATTCCTTATAGGAAAACTAGTGATGTTGTGCATGTAGCTGATCTATTTTTCAAAGAGATTGTGAGATTGTATGGATTACCTAAGAGTATAGTTTCAGATAGAGACACCAAATTCATTAGATATTTCTAGAGGACATTGTGGAAAAAAATGAAAATAGATTTGAATTTTATCTCACCATACCATCCACAAACAGATGGAAAAACAAAAGTAGTGAATAGGAGTTTGGTTAACTTGTTGAGATGTTTTGTCAAAGATAAGCCAGGAAGTTGGGATATAGTTTTACCACGGTTAGAGTTTGCATACAACAATTAAATAAACCAGAGTAAAGGTAAGACACCATTTCAAATTGTTGTCAAAATAAGTCTTAGAGGAGTTGTAGAGCTAAGGGACATCAGTATGGAGACTAAAAGGAGTGCAGAAGTAGAAGAGTTTGTAGATTTCATGGATACATTGCATAAATAGGTCTGAAAGCATTTAAAGGACATGAATTAAAATTACAAGAAGAAGGGAGATGAACACCAAAGACATAAGGAGTTTTTTGTTGGAGATGAAGTGATGGTGTATTTGAGGAAGGAGAGATTTCTAGTTGGCACATAAAATAAGCTAAAGATGAAGAAGTTTGGACCATGTAAGATCCTAAGGAAATTTGATTATAGAAACACATATGAAGTGGAGTTATCAGAGACATTGGGTATATCACCTATTTGCAATGTTGTAGACATACATGTGTTTCATAAAGGAGAACCAAGTGGTAGTGGTGAGGAAGAAGATTTGAGGGAATAGTTACCACGTCAGGAACTGGAGGAGATCGAACAAGTTTTGGATAATAGAACTAGAAGAAGCACTAGGAACATGCAGTACATGGAATATCTGGTGAAGTGGAAAGGTAGACCAGTGGAGGATTCATCATGGATTTCCTAAGCTAAGGAAAATCATCTTGGTTTTCCTCTTAGCCCTGGAAAGTGAGGGACTCACTTTTCTCCCAACTCTGAGTGTCTAATGTAGGAGCATCCCTAGTTGTAAATCAATCCTATTTCAACCAAAAATAGTTATTTTCTTGCACTACATTTAGTAGCAATTTCAATAGACTCATCCTAGAATATTTGCATTTGCCTAATGAAATTTTTTTCTCTTAGAATTTCACCAATCTGAACATTTTGGGTCCAACCTGGTTTGGGTTCCTTAATATAGACCTAAGTAGAGATTCATAAGCTAATTCATGTCTTGACACCAACATCCATATTTAGAATTCATTGGGTTGTTAACCCTTATGGCCGATGCAGACCTATATTGAGGTGAGAGAAACATATTTACAAGTGTCGTAATCATCAATAGTCCATCATTTAGTAGTTTTATCATCAATAGTTTCAATGCATTTTTGCATAAACCCTTTGGGGGAATGTAAGAAGGCCTATTGGTAAAAGTCTATTATAATCTGTTAAGGCAAGGCCTGTGAGTTTTGGTACTCACCCGATTGGCCAATTTGAATAGGAATTAAGTTGATTTGAATCAACTTTATTGTCGTTACAAATCATAGGGAGGAGTGTGGGGATTACATTATTGAAACTATCCTTTCATTTATCTAGGGTCTTCAACTCCCTATTATCTTCTAATAGGCAGGGTACAACCCTTTTGTCAACATTTATGAAAGAGTGCATTTTCTCTCATGCAACTTCAATTATAATTTTCATATACCCTTTATGATTTCAATCTATCTTAACTATATCATAAGTAAAATGGATACTAGGTGGGGAATCAAATGTGTTTGTAGATCCCTTATGCATACCTTCCAAAGATGTAAATCTAGGATTCCATATTTCAAATATATATTTGAGCCGTTCTTGATCCCTAGTTATTCTAGTAATGGAATCTCTCAAATTCAAATATGATACATAGGTATCTTCCAACCTTCTTAATATTTTAGATAGTTTGTACTCTAGGATGCACAAATTGCAATATGAACATTCTCCTTTTGTTGAGTTTTCTAAGCATTCTTCAAGTTCTCTTCCAACATTTGAGTCTTTTCTTTAAGCTCTTCATTTTCAATCATCACATGAGCAAGGGGAACTATAGAAGAGGATCTTTCTTCCTGCATACTTGCAAGAAGGGGATTTTTTGAGCCAATAATACCTATTGCTAGTTGTAAGCTTCCATGAGATCATTATGTTCCTTCAGCAATGTATTGAGTCTATCTTGTTGATCTATAAACTAGGACGTTAAAGTTTTCCAAAACTTAATCCAATTACAGATTTAATTCTCGATCCAACAGTAATGCATGATTATGTATCTTAACCGTTGAAATTATGAAACTGAGTAATCCTTTCAAACACTTTAAATCAATTATCTGTAATAACATTCATGAGAGAACATAACACCAAAATAAATGAGAGAACAAGAAAGAGATGGAAGAGAGACACAAACAACTTGATAACGGAGTTCACTCAATTTGAGCTACATCTCCAGGTCCGCTTCTCAACGTTGGACCGCTTTATTGATATCGCCAAGCTTCAATAGCCTTCTTACAATATCCAAGCTTTAATCACTCACAATCTCTCTTTGCAATTTTACAATTTTTGGTGTAATCAACACCTTGTAATTTCTCTCCCAAAAATTCCTCCAAAGAGTATAAAATTTTCTCTCAAAAAACACATCCAAATTTTTTCTCCACAAAATGCATAAAGACTCTATCACATCACCTCCTTTTATACATAAATTTTGCATATGGGGTTAAAAACCACCATAATAAATAAAATAACAAATTAACCCCCCTCCTTTGGCTTTTATAATTATAAGCCTTACAAAAAAACACTAACCCATTTATATAAAACAATAACTTCCCCATTTAAAAATAAAACATTAAACAACCCCTTAATAAAACATTTGGAATTTGTTTTTTAATCCCTTGTCTTATTATATTCACGGGCTATTTGAGTTTATGGGGTTGAGTTTTAAAAATAAAATAACAATTTAGTGTTATTTTAGGAGGTTTTGTTTTTTTCTTATGAGTTCATTTCGTTGATTTTTAGGAGATTTGGATCCCACAAAATCCGATGGATTTTTGTGAGATAAAATAATCCTCCACACCTTATTTTCAAAAATAAAGCACGGTACGTGAATTTTGTGAGATTTTTTTCCACATCACCTAAAATTTCCACGTCACCATCTAGTCAATTCCATGTCACATTTGACATCATCAATTTAACTAAAACTTTGACTGGCTCTATTTTGCTCATGTACAGACTCTGTTTTTGAAACCAAAGATAGTTATAGAATTAGCATCATATGGACTATGACTTGGTGTCAATTTTGCTTGGATTTGAGACAATCAATTTTTACCTTTTTGAATGCTTGATTCACCTATTTGACCAAACCTTTGACCAAGCATAACTCTGGCATATGACCTCCTTTTGACGCGATACAGGTTGCATCAAGATCATGTTAGCAAGCTCTATCCAATGATGTCGGTACTAAGAGATTTTGAGACTGTGATATTTTTGAGATTCTTGGATCCTCCTGGATCAATTTCTGTAACCTTCAAATAGTAGATTCATTAAAATTGGAAACATCTACCACTAATGCAACAACTTCAGGGGCATAGGTGTTAGACACCCTCTTTACAATCAAGATCCCTTTAATATCCTTTGATGCTTCAATAATCATAGGTTTATTTGTAGTTGGGGAAAGGTCCTAGATGATAAGGGCTTCCCAATGTGGGTTGAACCCTGATCATGGCAATTCCATCTTTGCTTCCTCTTTTGTGGAGAAAACTTCTCCTTGTTTCCTAATAGTATCAAAGACAATCATAGAAGCAATATCCCATTCAGGGAGTAGTAGCAATCCACTATCTTGCACCATTCTTCTCCTTTCTTTAGGTGTAATGTTTTGGACTCAAAATTCATTTTTTCCCTTACCTTTGCATCCAATTCATCATACTTTTCTCTAGGCACATATGCTTGTGCCAACCAAACCCTTTTAAAGTATTCATCCCTCTTTTCTCTTATAACAAAATCTTTAAATTCTTGGGATTTTATAAACTCATCATCATAAATGAATTATGAATATGCCAATTCCCTCACATCATTGAGGTTATCTCTCCCCATAGCCACATCCAACTTGAACCTTTATTGAAGAAGGAAAATAGTATTTGGTCTTAGGGGGATCACATATATTGTTGAATTTCATCCATGGTGATATGAACATCTTCACTTTCATCTTGATTGATGGGATAGCCAACCAAAAATGGTTGTTGCTCAACTTTCATCCTCTTTTGTGGCCGCTCTCTTGGGGGAGAATCCACATTGATTATTTGAGGGGGAGGGGAGGGAGTGACCTATGGTGGGTCTAATTGCACATTTTCTCTAATAACAGGCCATTGGGGCCTTCTAATAGAAAGGTCAGGTCTAGGCTGCTTTGTTGGTTTCTCTTCTAGGGTAGGGGTCTTACCTACAACTCTATCAAAATTCATCAACACCACCTCAATATTGGAAATTGGGTCATAATATAAAAAATGCTCCAAGATAATCTGTATCCTTCTTTTTCTTGGCATTTATTTCAGCCTACATAACCTGTCTCTAGTTAAAGTGAAATCTGAAAAGGTAGTAACATAAGGGAAAAAAAGACCCTTTCTTTTGTTTCCTTAAATGAAACTGATTAGTCTCATTCAATTTCCATATATAACCCTATATCTTCACACAAAATATTTTTAGGTGTCATGGTTTTTGAGAAACAACCCATCAAAGTTTGGCACTTTTTCATACTTAGGGATCTTAAGAGAAAGCATTGACACAATGTAGTCTACAAAATTCAAGAATGTTGGGTGTGAAATAAGACCTTTCCTAGCATAAACCTGCTCATATGAATGTTTTTACACTGTCATTTTAGCCCCTTAATGCATGAAATGTAAAGTATGGCTCTTGAAAATATTTTACTAAACACAATTAACAATTTTTACAATATTTGAAAAATTGTCACCATGATCATCTAGATTGGATATTTCAAAAAATGAGAGAGTTTATTGTGGAGATACCCTACATGACCCTATAAATTCAAATGAAACATTTGTAGATGCCACAGTTTTTGAGAAACATACCATCAAATTTTGGCACTTGGGGATCTTAAGAGAAAGCACAAGCACAATACAGTCTACAAAATATGGGAAATATGGGGTGTGAAATAGGACCTTTTATTATATATACCTTCCCATATGGATGTGTTCACACTATTAGTTTGGCCTCATGACACACAAAATGAAAATTTTGTTTATTGACAAGTTTTTACTAAACACAATTGACACTTTTTGCAACATTTAAAAAATTATCACCATGGTCAAGTGGATTGGAGATTTCAAAATTAGAGAGAGGCTATTGTGGAGGAACCCTATGTTACCTTATACTTTCAAAGAAAAAGTTTGTATGTGCCACATTTTTTGAGAAATAGCCTATTGAAGTTTGACACTTTTTTCCACTTAGGGCTCTTAAGAGAAAGCAACAACACAATGTAGTCTACAATGTTCCGGAAAGCTAAGGTGTGAAATAGTATCTTTCCTAGCATAAACCTTCCCATTGAGATGTGTTGGCTCTATCATCTTGGACCCATGATGCAAAAAATAAAAGGTATGGATCTTGACAAGTATTTACTAAACATAATTGACACTTTTATAACAATTTGAAAAATTATTGGCATAGTCAAGTGGATTGGAGATTTCAAAAAAATAGAAATCTTATTGTGGAGGGACCCTCTATAACCTGATACCTTTAGATGGAACTTTTCTTGGTGCCACAATTTTAGAGAAACAACTTGTCAAAGTTTAGCACTTTTTGGCACTTAGGGTTCTTAAGAGAAAGCATCAACACAATGTAGTCTACAACATTTAAGAAATATGGGTGTGAAATAAGACCTTTCCTAGCATAAAACCACCCATCTAGATTTTTTGGAACTATCAATTTTCTCCCACAATGCATGAAATACAAAGTATGGCTCTTGACAAGTTTTCCTTGAGCCAAGAAATTAAGGATAGGGTCTTAAAATCTACACAAGAGTATTCAAGGACATTTATGAGGAAACAATCCAAGGGATCAATATAAGATTTTTTTATGTTACTAAGTATGCTTCAAACGGATCAACATAAGTAATGGGTTACACAGACTTGGACTAGGAAAATTATGTTTATCATGTCATATCTACTTCTTACTACATGCTCCAATTAATTTGATTCAATCACTTATTCAATATAATGATAAATATTAAATTACCCTATATTAAACTAAGGAAAAATATAATGGAATAGGTTCTGCAAGTAACAAGCTTAGTTACACCCTATTTTGATTGAGCTTAACATTAACAATATGAGCAACCAACTACTCTTTAATGTGAAAACTAGGAGTATTCTCCATATTTATTACAATTTAAAGAAGTGTAAACATAGAAACATCTTACATTCCATGTACACTTCATCGAAAAATTTATTCAAGATTGTGCGATAATATGTAGTATTGTAGGACAAATGTTTATATTACTATTTTCTAGTTTTTTCTATGTTTTTATTTTTATAGTTTTATATCTCTCTAAAATGGAATTTAGACATGAGAATTTATATTTTTTCTTCATTTACAATCAATCCAAGGAACCATACAGATCTCTCTACTCTTTATTGTGTCAATTATTGCCTCATGATTAGACTCACGAACCTTCCACAAGTTCTTGTTCAATGCTCTAACCCCATATTTTATCAAATGAATATTTGATGCCACAACAAGGTTAGAGTAGTAAAGAATCTTTCAATGTGTTTCAAATTCCTCAAACAACCACACATCAAACTTATTAATTGGGTATCTTCTAAACCATGTTCCAGTAACAACCACTAACCCTATAGGATACTCAATGTTTTCTCCATCTATAACAAGGGTCTCCAATTTATTTTTTGCCTCAACATAATGATGCAAGTAATAATTTGTTCCCTCTTTATTTCCTTCATGTACAATAACTACATAAACATGTCTTTCATTGATATGTGCATCCAATTAGATGAATTTAGTCAACATTACAAAAAACCTACAAAATAAGATGAAATTGGGAATTTCTTAAACTATGCATGTAGATATATTACTGTAGAGGAGGTGGACCGACCGCTCAGGACCCTAGGTCATGGGAGGGTCTAGAAAAATTAGTTTCCCTAATCTACCTCGTGTTAAGGATTGTTTAAGGTAAATTTAATGTTTTAAGAGAGTGAAAAGGAAGGGCAATTGTTCCGCCACTATCCTTCTATCAACCTGGGAGATTTAGGGAATTAGGTGAGTGAACTCCCAAGTCAATACTGTGACCTAGGCAACTCTCTACCAAAGGACTCTAGTGCAGAAGATAGATGACAACATAGCGCGCTAGCATCCCAATTAGGCACTAGAATTCATTCAAATAAAAAGTATGAAGGACATTTAAGACTTAATAGAAAAGTCACTAACTACCTAAAAAATACAAGTCTAAGTAGTGATGGAAAACATAAAAGAAATAAACTACTGAAATGACAAGAATAATACTTTAACTTAAAAGATAGAAGTTGATGAGAACAAACGTGGTAGAAACTAAACTTATGGTAGGTCTAGCCTCCCGCAAGCTCCACACAAAGGTGAACACCTACACACAGCAGAACGGGAAAACAATTTTAGGGCTATTTTGAGGCTTGCCGCAATCAAACCCTCATTTTAGTGTTTCCACCTCCATAAACAAGTAGAATAGAAACAAGTTTAATAAAGGAAAGAACTGAAAGGAAGAATACCAAGAAATACTAACAACAATATGTTGCACAATCAAATAATAATGTTAAGTAAAATGGATATCACCTCCCCAACAAGTTGCCCTCGAGCATGTGAAGGGAGATGTGAGCTTGCAAGCCTGAAGATGTTAACATTGTTGCAACAACGAGAGTGAAAACTAGAAGAGTATCATCTTGGAGCTTCAACAATGGTGGAAATGTTGCGAAAATTCTCAAGAAGTGTGTAGAAATATGAAGTGAGATTGAATAAGTGTCAAGAAGTTGAAGTGAATGTGAGAGATAGTCTTTTGAGGATGAATATCAGCCCAAAAGAGCCATTCAAGGTTGCCCAAGGTCATAGGGGTGTTACGCTTCATCGCTAATGGAGAAGTGTAACACCTTTGTAGATTCTAGAGGCATGAATCATATTAGGATGGTAGTGTGCCGCATAGACGTATGTGCACCATGCTAGTGTCCCCAACAAAAATTTCCCCACCAACACTATAGACAGTCACCAAGTGGGGGTAAAGTGAATGGATGAAGTGCAATAGAATCATTGGGTTTGATTTTTCTAAGGTAAGGGGTGTAAATGGTGAATTTGAAAGGGGTGCAAATTCACTCTATTACACTTAACTGGTTGAATTAGATATTGTTGGAAACTTGTGTTGTCATTAATGTCAATAGAGCATTGTTCCATTGATGTCAACCCCTAAGGTTAGTTTTTCATTAGTATCATCATTGGTGTCAACCTCTAATGTATGAATGATGATTAATTGCTTATGGATATAAACCTCTTGTGTGGTTGAGATGTTTTAAAGGTGTTTTAGATGTTGAGATGGTGTTTGTGGTGCTTGGTTTCTAAGTGCTTTTGATAAAATTTTAATAAAAGAGAATTCAGTTTGATAGAGTGGTCTTCAATGTTTTGCTTTGAATTTCTTAATGCTTAAGGATTTTCCCATGAAATTCAAACTTGATGATCAGAGATATTCAGAGGTGTTATATCCAAAGTTGCAAGTTCTATACCATTCTACAGTGGAAGATGTGTTTGACAGTATATCTATCTTGTGAAATAAGATGTCTAGAAGAAATGAGATTTCTTTGTATTTCTCTATAGTGAAGTTTCTGGTGTTGTGGATTTGGGAACATTCTTATAAATATTGAATGTACCTTCCCTTGAATTTTTATGTGTTGAGTTGTTCCACTAGATTGTCTGATGTGTTGAATGTCTGTGTCAATATGTCTAGTTGCGCAGAATAAAGGTGTTATTGAGTTTCAAGTGGTTGCAGTGGTTGTGCAAAATATTTTGATGGTGTTAAAGTATTCTAAGATGTTGCAATTGTACAATGTTTTTGTGTGGTTTGTGAGATGTTTTTGGACCTTGAAAGGTGTGTTTTGTGTTACTTATTAGTGATAGTAAATTTTTGGTCAACCTGGCGTGCTAGTACTAATTGTGAAGGACAATTGTTGATTGAGGAAGTGTTGAGAAGTGTGTTTATGTAGATTTGGGTCCCATATAAGAAGTGGCATTTTTTGGATTCACTTATTTATATTGTGGAAGTGTTTGTTGTTGACCAATTTCGTGTTACATTGTAGAGGTGTCTATATTTCCTTAAGGCCAACCTAATTAAAATTATTTTAGGTCATGGAGGGTATAAATACAAGGTGAATTATTGTGTGTGAAGTGTGTGATATGAAAGATGTGAATGTGATCAAGTGTGTTGATTTGAGTGTGATCCTTAATACCTACGACTTCCTAATGTAGTGAGTAGAAGGTATCTACATTTTAGTCTATTTGATGTGTTTGTGTTTTAGTGGAACTGTACCTTCAACATATGAGAGATGCATTATTAGTAGTTCAAATTGGCAATGAGTGACCCATTCTTTCTTCTTTCTTCTAGCTAGTGAGTCCTTTGGTAGTGAGCCCTTGGCAATGAGCCTTATTGTATTCAATGTTACAATTCATATATTAGTGAGCTAATTCTCAATGTGGTTTTCTCCTTCTATGGTTTTCCATGTAAATCTAGTGTTCTTATGTGTTTGATGTGTATGCATTAATAATTTACATGTTTACATTTTGTTAATGTATGTTAAGGGTTTAATGGTGGATAATGGTTTAATAACTAATGCAAATTTGAATGTTAACGAGGGTTTATGATGTTTTAAAAATATACAATTAATTCACCCCCCGAGTTATCTTGTGCATTTAACTATTGGTAACAGATTTTTTGTTCCTGGGAAGAATCTTACCGCTTGAGGTAGATCCAAATGGCACATAGGAAAATTTTCAAAGCTCCCTTGTTCAATGGAACAAATTATACCTACTAGAAAGCTAAGATGGAGTCTTTCTTAATCTCCCTTGGATTTGGTGTTTGGTAGTTTGTTGAAATAGGTTACACTATACTTGTAAATGGACCATCAACTGATGATGACATCAAGACATATGAGAACAATGGAAAAGAAAGGAATGCAATTCTGAGTGGTCTTACTAATTTAGAACTTATAAAGGTTATAAGCTACAAATCTACTAAAGATGTATGGATAAAGCTAGAAGGAATCTATGAAGGAGATGACAAGGTCAAACAAGTGAAGAGTAGATCTACAAAGTCAAAATTGAAACCCTAAGGATGTCTAAACATGAATATATTTCTACCTACATGCTTAGAGTTGATGAAGTCAATTTCATCAATGGTCTTGGTAGAAATATGGATGAAAGCAAACTAGTGAAAAAGGTATTAAGAATTCTACCCAAAGCTTATAGTCATAAAGTTTATGCTGTTGAGGAACCTCAAAATTTGGATCATTATTCTAGAGATTAGATGTTTGGTGTTTTAACTTCTTTTGAAATGAGAGAGTTTGGTCAATATACTACAAAAAAAGAAACTTATTTTAAAGTTTGCACAGTGGAAAAGGATGATGATCAAATCCAGATGATCTTGATTCAAAGTGGAAGTAAACTTTGTGAGGAGATTGAAAAAGGGTACTAGAAAATATAGAGCTAAGCTACCTTTCAAACATTTCAATTGTGGAAAGATAGGTCATTATGCATCTAAGTTTCCAAGCAAAGTTACTAATGACAAACCAAAGGATCATAACGGTAAATTTGTAAAGAATAGTTAGTATGTTGAAAAGGAAATTGGTGTATCTGATAATGAAGAATCAAATTATTAGAATGAAGACAATGATGAAAGTTTGTTCATGGCTTTAAATTTTGGAACTAATTCTACTAATCTGGAAAGATGTGTGAAGGAATGTGCTTCAGAAATAGGTCATAACATTGAAGGAACTATATTAACTACTTTTCATGCTAGAGAGGAGAATAATTAATGGATCATTGAGAGTGGATGATCAAATCGTATGATATGTGATAAGAGTATGTTTGTTAAGCTTGAAAAGTATGATGGTGGTCTTATTAAGTTTGGTGATGATATTGTTGGAAATTGGAAGGTTGTCATTGATGTCAACAACAGAATTTGGATAATTTCCACAATGGAATTTGGACGATTGTCAGTGTTATACATTACTTGCTCTAGTAATGGAAGTTTGTTGATCTGATATTTTGGTCTGGATTATCTTAATTTGTATTTTTATTTAAGAAGTTGACATCATGATCTATCTCAACATCCTTTGCATCCACTGACAATATTTTTGTTGACTAGGCCTTATGGATGGAAAGATACAGTTACTAGTAGTTTGGAAAAAAGTGTTCTTCTTATATACTAGTTCAGTATGTCAGTTTTTTGGTCTGGATTTCACCTCAAAGAAAGATATCACTACAATAATTTGTACATAGGCTTGTGACTATAGGATGCATCTTACACTAAAATTTTGTGATGATATGAGAAGGCATACAGAAGATATGAATGGAAATGTTCTGCTCTGAAGTCTTCAATGAGTACCTGTATAGTGCATCAAGGAGGGATATTCTGCATTTTCTCAAGATTAATTATTTTGTTTTGTGGCATTGAATATAAGTTATTTAGTGTCATCTAAAGGAGAATTTGATGTGTTAAAACAAGTTTTTGTGTTACACATTTGAAGAATTGCATATACGTTTGGAGTTTTGATGTGTTAGGTCTAACCTTAGTTGACCTAATTATGAATTGGTGTTAAGGAGTTTAAATGTGTGATATGAATGTTAAATGGATCTATGTTTTTTTGAGGATAAGGACAATATACTTGGTTTTGATTTAAAATGAGGTCACTCCAATTAGGCCAACCTAATTAATGTACTTGATTGTATATGGTATATATATCTGAACTCTTTTGAGATCGAGAGTGGGTAGTAAAGGGGGATTGATATATGTTGCAAAGGTGCGAAGTTGTATGAATAAGCAAACAAATTTATTGTATACACTTGAAGAGAAGTGTTTCATGTATTGTGCTTCAATGGAATCAAACTCCAAGACAAGGAAGGTGCATTCTATCTCAATTCATCTCTTGGAAATGAGTCGTACTCAGTTTTGTAAACTATTTCAGGTTGTGAGATTTTAAGGACAGTGTGTCTTGGCAGTGAGCCCTTGTACTATTCTATATCTAGATATATTCTATTTTGAGTTAATCCTCGCCATGGTTTTTCTCATCTTGGGTTCTCCATGTAAAAATATGGTGTTGATGTGTCGTATGGTGTCATGATCTTTTCAATGTATTCATTCTTGTTTGCAGTTAAATATGCTTTAATAATTGGATGGTTTATAGTTGAATGGTTTAACATAATATTGATTCACCCCCCCTCTCAGTATTCTGGGTGTTCAACAATTGGTATCAGAGCTTGGTTCCTCTTAAGAAGTCTAACTGTTTGAGGAAGGTCCTAAAATTTGAATACATGGAAGATAAAAAAAAAATTATTCCTCTGGAAGAGATTCCTGCTGAACATATAGAAGAAAATGAAGATTTGAAGGAAATCCTAAAGGAAGAAAAAGAGTGCATTAAGAAGTTGGAGGAAAGATATAGAGAAGTAAGTGTCAATTGAAGAAATCAGATGAGGACATCACCAGACTAAAAGAACAACTGGAAGAAAAGAGAAAATTTGAAAATTGTCAGAAAGATGAAATTCAAAGAAAGATGGATGAATGTGCAAAGCTTGAACAAGAAGTGGTAATTCTAAAGTTAGATCTAGAAAAGGTAAGAAGGCATGAGGATAAATTTGTGATAAGTTCTACAATGTTGGATGAACTGATTGCATGACAAAAACCCTCTAAGGACAAAAGTGGTTTAGGATTTTAAGGACAAATTTCAAAAGCAAATCAATCCCCTCACATGAAGACTCAAAGAAATGGTAGACAATTCAAGAATATATGAAGAAATATCAGAAGGATTCCTATTAGATAACCCAATTCTCAAAGGTACTTATCTTTTAATGGTGTTTGTTATTCCTGCAATAGATTTGGACATAGGGAAAAAGATTGTGAAAGTAAAATGAAACAGAATGATGGATTAAATAAAAATACTTTATCATTCTTTGGCCAATGTTTTAAATGCAAGAGGATTGGACATAAATCTATGGAATGTAGAGGTCAAAAGTTGAACAAGATAATTTATTCATTCAATGACTACTATTATCACTACAATTTCTTTGGACACAAGGCCAACTAGTGCAAATATAGATTGAATAAAGGACAATTTGGATGGAAGAATATTGTTTGTTATAATTGCAGAAAATCAAGACACTTTTCCAGAGATTGAGGAAGCAGAAGTATGAAAAGTGACTATCTAGAAAGGATATATGAACCAATAATTAAGATTGATCTAGTAGAGGTTAAGAAGGAAATGGAAAGGATTTGAAGAAAGGAAGGAAAATCTAAAAAGCAAGGACAATCAAAATCATCAATTTTATCTGTATTGTCCTTCGGTGCAGATAATCTTGTTAGAAATTAAATCCAAGCAGTGGCTAAGGGGGAGCAATAATTAGAAAATTTAATAGTCGTCTTTTCAATACATGATCTCTTGTCATGACATAAATGCATTTATTAAGGTAACGAATTCAAATTTTATGCAAAAGGAATTTTTAGATGCACATGTGTAAAGAATGACCTCTACAGAACTTGAAAATATGGAAGTATACACTAATTTTGATGACATCCACTTGTGTTCTGAAGCATTTATTGTTGAAGCAATTGAGACAAAAAAAAATTATGTTAAAGAAAACTCATTCGATGAAAGGCATTTGTGGAAGAAAAGAAGTGTGTAGAGAAAGTTTGAAGAAACCAAAGCATTTCCATACTACAAAAAATTAGAGTTTGGTATTAGTGTGCAGGAAAGAGGTAATTTTTTGTTGCTATATATTATTCCCTCTAAATTATTCATTGAATTTTTTTGAATTTGATGGATATATCTCGAGTAGTAGACAATTTAGTGAGACTGAAACCATAGCTTAAAATGTATCTTATTAAAACCCTATAAATCGATCCCTTAGGTCATTTTTAGAAGTTCCCCTTGGTGTTATTCCAATTGAAGACATTGGGATATATTCATAGAAAATTGGAAGAACCTACTTATGGAAAAGCTCGCATATTATGGTTTGAAGAATTAAGTGGAGAAGACTTTACCCGAAAACCAAAATGCAATGTACTCACACAAATGAATTTAGATGTGTGGGATTGCTTTCCAGACTTTAGTAATAAAGAAAGATGTATTTGACCAGCTCTTAGCAGATTTCATGATCAATTTTTGTGGCTTGAAAATTCGCATATGATATCGAAAGAAGCAATTAAAAATGTTACTGGATTATTATCCATCAGACCTACTCCTGGACATAATCTTGACAAAGGAAAAGGATTAATGAAGAACACATGTACTAGAATTCCTAATCTGGATGTCCAATATGCAAGTCTGGTTATTTCACATATGATTTTTTGTGATAATGATGCCTCTACCTTTGTAATCAATTTAGTAGTAGAAATAGATGAGAAGACAAAATATGATCTTTGTGAGTTGCTCTGGGAACAATTGTTGGAAATTTTGAATGATATTAAGATAAATAAATGCACTTTTATATATGGATCATTAATATTATGCCTAACTTTCTACTTTATGAGGGAATTTCTTGGAATAGGTGAAGTTGTTTAGTTAAATACCAAACTGGTTGCTCATC
>VDFB02193867.1:96104673-96132173 GCA_007258455.2 Sequoia sempervirens
GTTGGTTGAAGCAAATAAGCAATAATCTTAGAGATAAAAAGTGACTAAGAAGGTTGTAGACAAGATTGAATGAGGTGACCACCTAGATACTATAGACACAATGAATGGTTAAATTAGTCTAATGTCTGCTTAGGAGGCATGGAAGTCCAAACTTGAAGTTAAACAAATGAAATCTCTGGTTGTAGGATTAAAGATTTAAATTTGAGGAAATGCGTCGTGAGGCGGGATCCTAGGAAAAGAATGCTAAAGAGGTGGTAATGAGAGCTAAGATTGATGTTGAGAAGTAAGTGGATTTTTCGAATCAAAGGGTTGTAAACTGATGTAGAGTCTGAGCGATGCGAGAACCATAGATAATGGAACGACTGAAGAATTAGAATAAAGTACACTTGAAGTGATAGATCTTAAAAAGAAGCTTTCATAAATAGAGTTCTAGAATACCATGGAGAACAATGATAGTTTAAAGTATAAGGAGAATACAATTCGTTAGAAAGTTTCCCATTTGGGGAAATGGCTTGGTCAAGAAATATGAATGGTTACAAACTAGTTATGGTACATTGGATGAAGGATCCGAGATATTGATAACTGATGTTGTCTTTGAGTTTTAAGTTTTATTTGTCAGTTAACTGAAGCCAGTGCATGCATGATACATGCAAGGGAAAGAGGCTACAACCTCTATAAAATACTGTCTTTATGTAATTTGAAATATACGATCTAGAAAATGTAATCCCTTCTTAGAAGCTGAATAAAAGTTGAAGCTTTATGTGTATATGTTTTTGCTCTATTTTTTGTTTTACTTAAGTTGTTGTCTCTAAATCTTCATTTGGTATCAGAGCAGGTTAGATTAGGGCTGGCTTAACCAGCACACTCTAAGCGTTGACCGCTTAGGTGGCTGGTGTGGGCCCTTTTAATCCATCCCGTTCGTCGTTTGTGATCGCCGTTCCCGTTTCTATTAATCTCGCCCAAAGTTTAATTTTTTTAAACCATTTTCTACCGCCCGTATTTCCCCCATCAGCAACAAGCAGGTTTCCGGCCCGAACAGATTCATTTGCACGCATACTCGCAGCCTGTGCCAAAATGGGAGCTCTGGAACAGGGTATAGGTGTCCATTATTACTGCTGTAAATGCTCTGGTGGACATGTAAGCAAAATGTGGAAGCATAGACAAGGGACGTGAACCGCTTGCCGGGACATCTCAAAGAAACGTTCTCATTGAATGCTACGATTGCAGGATATGCACAAAATGCAGTTGTTGAAAAGGATTTAGAAACTTTCAATCGAATGTATTCGGCAGGTTTAAAGCCAGACTCCACAATCTTTGACATCCTCCTCCTTTCCTGTGCCAAAATGGGAGATTTGGAACGGGGTATGGACATCCACCACAGGGTAAAGGAATGGAGTTTGGTCAGATGCTGTAGCTGCAACTACCGTGGTAGACATGTATGCAAAATGTGGAAGCATAGATAAGGCACGTGAACTGTTTGACAGAATACCCCAAAGGAATGTGGTCTCATGGAATGCCATGATTGCAGGATATACACAAAAGGGATTTCTTGAAAAGGCTTCAGAAAATTTCAAGCAAATGCAACTAGCAGGTGTAAATCCAGACTCTGCAACCTTTGCCAGCATCCTCCCTGCCTATGCCAAGATGGGAACTTTGGAACAAGGTATGCAATCAATCAAAGGATAAAGGACATAATGTTTTTGTCATATGTATAAAGCTTAATGGAAGGGGGATTTTGCTTAGATATTATCCTTGGAAATGCTCTAGCAGACATATATGGTAAATGTGGAAGCATAAACAAGGCACGTAAACTGTTTGACAAAAATGCCTCAAAGAAATGTAGTCTCAGGAATGCAATGTTTGTGGGGTATGCACATAATGGATTTTGCAAGGATGCTTTCAAAATATTTGAATTAATGACTTGTACTCCGGAATATATCCAAACACTATGTTCTTGCAACCATGCAGGTTTAGTGAATGTGAGTTTACATACTTCAATAACCCTTATTGCATTATTGACTTGTATGCTTGTGTTGGAGTATCTTGAGGACACCCTTAACTTTATCATCAAAATGCTAATTAAACTTGGGGTGCATGTGGATTTGTTTTCTTGCCGCCTGCAGATCCCATATGAATACATGCTTAGGAGTATTTATAGCAATGCTATTTTTTATTTGTATCTTAAAATAATGTGGTTAATGTTCCCTCAACTATTTAGCAATGGGCAGGTCATGTGAGCAAATGGTAAGGGTATTGATGAAAGATAAAGATTAAAAGCTCCTTGGATGTAGTTGGATTGAAGGTCATAAAATGGCGCATGCTTCTTGTGTAGGAGGTCACAATATATCTATGCAAAGTTGGAGAAATTGGTTTGGGATATGAAGGCAACAAGGTATTTTTGAGACACTAGACACTTAGTGGTGTGGAAAAGGAGGGGAAACATTATTTCTTTGCCACCATAGTGAAAAGTTGTCAATTGCTTTTGGTTTTCTAGACATGCCCCTTAGAACAACTATTAGACTTGTTAAAAACCTTCAAGTGTGTGTTAATTGTCACATTGCAATAAAATTTATCTCTAAGATTGTTGCAATTCCTACTTCTAATTATTTGTTTAGTTGATTTCATGAGGAGGAAATAAACTCACTTGCATACACATTTTTCCATGGATTAGTCCAAGGCCTTGTTAATTCATGAAGATTAATATCTTGTATGAAGTTATTTTGAAAAGCTTTAATTATGATAAACCTTAATATATTGTTTCTTATGTTGGTTTGCTTATCCTAGAATGTTCATGTACATTCTCTAATAAAGTTTCCACTTCTTTATGCCTTGCAACACCATCTCTAATTTTAGATAAAATCAGGGAACCCTTTGTTGATGTTTGTCCTTTTGAGCCTTTACCTTGCATATCATTCTTACTAAATGGACTCTAGTATGCTTCTAATTATTTTTAAGTTTGATTTTGTTGCCTATAGAATCCCTCATTGATATTTGATCAAAAATATATTATTGTCCCTATAGTTGTTATGTGATATCTTTGCCTTGCCCCTTTTTAAGTTGATGTTGGGGCCTATATTAGTAAGTGCAAATTTATCTAAGTCAAGTGTTTAATTTCTTAATAGAACTATGTTTCAGCCACTAGTTGTAACCAATCTAAGAATTCCTTCAATAGACCCCCTTATTAAAAAATGTTCTTGTTGGAGTGTTTTGTCTTTCATTGTACTTGCCACATCCCTAAATATCTTAAGTTCTATAGAAATTTCTAAGTATTAGGGCTTATTGTGTTTATTTGTAGCCTTTATTGGGTATACAAGTTTCCTCTTTCTAGTGTTCTTTCCCTCCATTCCTTGAAACCCAATATTTACATTTTTCTTTGAGACCTTTGATTATTTGTCTTTTAGACTTCTCATTACTTAGGTACTTTATCATGGATTTACCCATGCTTCAACTCCCTCCTTTGTCTTTGTCTTTGTCTTTGGTCCTAGGATTTTAGGTCTCCATGTAATCATGTACTTCTCAAGCTATAAGACTAATCCATGAACCTTAATTATTCTCCACTTGCACTTTCCATGCTTTCTCTCCTTTAGCATTGAGTATTCACCATCCTTAATTCCTAATTTGAGGATCCAATTTTCCTTTAAGTCTCAAAATCTTGAGCTCTTAGTATTTTCCCTACTCATTTCCCTCGATCCACTTCCCATCTAACTTCCTCCTTGTGGAATCCATACTTGTAGGATTACTCACACCAGGTCATAACAAAAGGGATAAGGTATGTGATAAAACCAATCTTTAAACCTTGAAATTCTTTCATCTTATTTGCCTTGCTATTTTTTCTTCTAGCATTAGACACCCCACATTAATGATTCCTAACCCATTTCCATTCACCTAATGTATGAACAAAAAGAAAATAAAATATGAAAGATGATAAAAAGTAAGGAGGAATTACTGAAATATTATGAACAATGATTTAAGAGTGTGTTTAGAAAGCTAGAAGAAACCTTGACATAAAATAAATGAATTGAGTGTTTTATTTTAGGTTTAGCCTCTCACATTATAGTAGAAGTAGAAGTGAATACTTCCTCTTCCTATAAGGATGTAGTAGAATTGATCACCAAAATATATTCCTAGTCAAAGATAAGGAATAATGATTTATCGAGAAATAATGAAATTGATAATTTCAATTTGAGCTAGATGATGTAATGTTGAAGTAAGAAATTATAATGAAAGGTAAGAAAGATGAGACTTCTCCCCTACCTAGAAGAAGTAAATTTTGGTTTAATAGTTACAGTAGGGAAGAACATCTAAGGAATGAATTTTGATAATGAAAGACACAAAGAGGGCTACTATACTAAGAGGAGAACTTGGGAAATTCCCTAGAAATATAGTAACTATATATTGTAAAGTATAAAGTGGGACAAACATGACACAAATAGGTGTCCAATGTTACTTCATGAAGAAGATGAATATGATTTTTTGGATGGGTATGGATAGAACATAAGGTTTAGATATAAGAGCATTCAATGTTTATTTGGCACATGGCTAGTGGGAACTTCAATTCAAAGAAAGTATAAGACCACCTAACAATATACATTATATGGTACCACAAATTCAAGATATATGACCCTCCATGAGATATCATGATAACTATTGAGAAAGAGATGGTAGGGGAGGCTACCACGATAATAATAGAGGTATTGGAGAAAGAAGGACCAAAAGAACAAACTATTATAACTATGGTAAACTAGGCCATTATGTTAGTGAGTGCAAAAGGAAAAAAGGAGGAAAATTCACATGTTATTTTTGTGGTGATAAATCACATGATATTAATAGTTGTCCCAAATTTAATAGTTCTATAAGAATGTGTTGGCACCATTGATTAGAAAGTGAATAATTATATAGTCCAAATATAACCTATGATGCTAAAACAGTAATGAGTAACTAAATTGGAGGAGAAAACAAATCAAATATAGAAAATGAATGTAGAATAGGAGAAACATCATTGACAAAAGAGAAATTGGAAAATAATACAAAGGAGAAAAAATGGAAAAAGTCAAGAAAAACTTGTCATGTAGAAACTTAAGAAAAAGAGAAAAAGAAAAAGAACTTCAGTAATTACTAGGGTTGGATTAATAGAAGCATATCCTAAGATAATCTTATGAATGTGAAGAGAAAATAATATCTAGGTAAAAGGGAACATGATTTGGTGATAAGTAATTCCAAAGAGCTAACTAAGAAAAAAAAGAAGGGAATAATAATAAGGCATGTTTTCATAGATAAATAGCTCTACATACTAAAAATAATTGGTAAATTTGGTAAAATAAGAAGAGGTTTGGATTCAAGGGTTGGATAGGATGAAGTTGGATAAGGCTTTTGGAAGAAACACATGAAAGATGGAACTAGTTTTTTTCTAGCTTCATCCAATTAGAGTTAGCTTTTGAATGGAGATAGTACTTGCTTAGATGATGAAGAGGAGTAAGAAAAATTTGATTAGTTTAGTTAATTGTTAGGGTTGGATTAAGGAGAAAATTATAAGTTATTGGTGTTCTTCTTTGTAGAATTATTGGTTTCTTGAGAAGAGGATGGGGTTAAAAAATAGAGGCATCAAGGTCAAAGAGATGACCTTAAGGTGATCTATCACCTATGGATAATCATACAAGGTGGTACAAAGTGTTATAAATGTTGGATATTTGTGAAGAGATTTTTATTGTGAGGCTTTGGGAAAATAAATTCTTAATAAATACTATCTTGATATTAGAGTCGAGAAGAAGATATGAGATCTATGAAAGAAGGCATTAATAATAGAAGATAAAATCCCTCACATTATCATTTATACCTTGATTACAATGTATAACATTGATGAAATTGGCCTACAATCCTATGTTGGATTGAATGTGCTTCATGAAAAGATAAGTGAGATCTAGAGGAAAAATAGGTAGATAACTTAGAGTAGAACCATTTTAAGGTTTATTCCTTAATGAATAGAGAAAAATCTTAGCTATGAATTTATCATCAAGGTAATAATCAACACACATTGATCTATAAGGGATTCAATGTGTATATTAGGATCGATTATCCAATTATACATGTATGCAATGTTTAGCATGATGAACTATGGTTCTTGTGGATGATTTATTATAGCCAAATATATTATGTTGTGGAGGAGGTTTAAGGTTCCATCCCCCAAGGTAGAAGATGATGGGAGAATAGATAGTTAGCATTAGATTATTGGGATTTCTTGAATTAGATGGTAAATGATAGAGTAAGAGGCATAGGTTGGGATATTGAGGGTAAGATATATTATTTTTTTCAATTTATGTTAAGAGTGTGGCGAGGGTAGTGAGGTTAAGGGTAGGATAGGAGAGGGAGTGACAATAGTGGTAAGAGAGGATCAAGCAAAATATGTGAAGGCTAAGGGTTGAGAGGGTGGCACATATGGGTAGGATGTAAAGCACTTGCTTAAGGGGACATGATCATAGTTAGGGGAGAGAGAGAGAGAGTAGAAATATCAGTTGGATGAGGAGTAGATAACAAAATTTAGGTGAAGGAATATCTATTGGTGGGAAAAATAAAAGAGGAACTAGATAGAAGAGAGGGATGAAGGTAAGGGACATGAGTGTGGATAATACATCATATACCTTGTAACATCTATAACCCCTAAATATGGGTAATGATGATATTTGTTAAGAAGTGTGCAAGTGAAGAGATTTAGGATTAGGTGGCATCATCAAGTAGGCTACGATGGGGGAGAGACAAGAGGTGGTCAATTTTGGTGAATGACAAACATAGAATCATCTAGTAGGGGTTCATTATCAAAGTGGTTATCTTTGTGAGACATGTAGAATGTGACACCATGTGGGGTGGATGCCAATTAAGGAAGGGTAATGAAATAAGGAAGAGGAAGGAAAATACATGAATAGGTTTAGTTGAGGGTTCCTAGAAGAGATACACTTGTATGAGGAAGGGATGGTCAAAGAAGGAATGGTAATAATTTCTATCAAATAACAACAGAAATAATTCATCCTTATATACTATACGAAATTTGAGTAAAAAATTTATAGTTTTTATTTTTCAATGAAAATAATAGACAAAGACAATAGTGTAGTAAACATGTATAATAACCTAATTTTGATAAGGTCTATAAGTTGCACATATTTTTATGATTAATCAAAAATATTTTTTTGTTGAATGATTATAAAATTAAAAAATCAAAGTAGAATTATCTAATTTTTGAACATTAGAATGAGAGTTTGTTATTTAGAGAAAAAATATTTTGAGGATGAAGAAAGGAATAAATAATGAAGGTTAGGATTCACATCAAGCTCACCTGAAACAAAAATAGATAATAGATATCCTACATAATTTAAATGTAGGAATGCCTTTTCAATTATCTATCTTAGGATTCAACTAGCAACATATCATAAACGGGTTTACTTAAATTAATACAAACACACATAAATTCTCTACCAACTAAATAACAAATTATTTTTCTTTCTATTTATATTTTTTAACATGTATTACTTATACTAAATTATTAATCTAAATGGGACTCAGTTGGTAAATGATAGCAAAATAAGAAATTGGTTTATTTACTAGAAATTAAATAAATTTATGAATAACAAGATTGTTAAAGACATTTATAAGGCAATAAGAATGAAAGATGGAAACTGTATAATCTAGTTGATGGAAAATAATAGGAAGGTCCTATTGAAAAACATAGGTTGCTAATAGGAGGAACAAATTCCATTTTTGATATAAGGATGTTGGCACACTTGTAAACTACAATCATGCCTTTATTACATTCATTTTTTTTAGAAATAGGTAGAATAGATAACAACAAACAAAAAAATGCTAAATTTCTTGAGAAATAAAGAATAGAATAACAATTTAGGATTTCTTGTAAAAAAGTATGAAATGTGGTCTTAAAACACTTCACACCCCTTGTCAGATGCTTCCACATTTTGCATACATGTTTACTAGAGTAGTTGTAACTAGAACATCTGACAAAATTGATCTATCCTTTATGCTTTAATGGATGTCCATACCATGTTCCAAAGCTCCCATTTTAGCACAAGCTAGGAGGATGCTAGAAAATCTTGTAAAGTTTGGCTTTACACTTGCCAATTGCATTTTCTTGAAAGCTCCTAAAGCCTTTGAAAAAAATGGTTTTGTGAATAATCTACAATCAAGGGAACCTTGAGAAAAATTTTCTTCAAGGCATTGTGTTAAACAACTCACATGCTTTTCTTATAGTTTCACATTCTACATATCCTAAAATCATGACATTCCATGAGACCACATTTCTTTGAGATATTTTGTCAAAAAATTTATGTTCCTTGTTTATGCTTCCACATTTTCTAAATATGTCTATAGAGCATTTCCAAAAATAATATTTGACAAAAATCCCCTTCCATTAAGCTTTGATAGATTTTCATACATATGACAAAATCTGTCTTGTATCCTTTTGATAGATTGTGTACCTTGTTTGAAAGCTTCCATTTTGGCATAGGTAGGGAAGATGCTGACAAAGGTTACTAATTATGGATTTACACATACCAATTACATTTTCTTGAAAGTTTCTAAAGCCTTTACAACAAATACCTTTTGTGTATATCCTGCAATCATGGCATTCCATGAGACCACATTTATTTGAGGTACCATATCAAATAGTTCACATGCTTGTCTATGCATCCACATTTTGCATACATGTCTACCAAAGCATTTCCAAATGTAATATCTAAATAATCTCCATTTTGTTATGCTTTGATGGACATGCATACTCTATCCAAAGCTCCCATTTTTGCACAAGTTGGGAATGCACTAACAAATGAAAATTGCTTTGGTTGGAAACCTAACTTTTTGCATGTGGTACAAAATGATGTGACTACATGGGAACAATTTGAATGTGAATGACGAACAAGAATGATGGACAATAAGCAGGTCAGGTTAAGTGGGCTCCACATTACTCGCCTAAGAGGTCAATGCTTAGAGTGTGTTGGTAAAGGACAACCATAAAAAATATTTGGAGGACAATATAAAATAGCACCCTTTACAACAAGAACTCAGGTCACAAGTGGTCAACTTCCAAGAAAAGTTATTGATCTTTTATTTAAAATAAAATAAGAGATTCCTTTATGGGTAATTTAGGTTGATTAATTAAATGGAGCAATCAAGCATAAATAATTTTAGTTTGAATGAGAAAATAGAGTGGAATGTATTAAATTAGGTAATATTATATAAAAAACACAATTGCACTATAAATACTAAATCAAGATTGATATTGTTTAGTTTTGTGACCAAAGAATAAATGTTAATTAATGAAGATAATGTGATTTGAGTCTCCTAGGATCTTGAAATGTTCTAGATAGTCATGTATATAGATCAAAATTACAATATCATTCTTTTATATATGTTATATTGAGTTCATAGTTCTAGATCTAGATCACAACCATAATCTCACTTTACACCCAAAAATTTAATCTTTGATGATCTTTAAATTCTACTTAATAGATTCTTAGATAAATGGACTACTAAATAATATCATCTTTCATAGTCTTAGGGTTTTTCTATAAGGTGGTATTTAAAAATACCTCAAAATAGATAATAAACTTCAAATAGGCACATAAATTCTAGGATGATTACTATGTGATTCACATGCACTAGGATGGGTGTGATTAGATGTGCAAAATTTCTTTCTTGAATTTATAATTTTAGTGCAATTTTAAATTATTTTTCTTCTAATAAGTAATGATTCTTTATGTGATTGAATTAGTGCAATTCGATGTTATTTTATAGATGAACTTTGCATTGAATTCAAAGATTGTACTTAATTCACTTAGGACCAAAGTGTAAAGTGGGGTAGAAGGAAAAAATGCTTGATTTTTATTTTGCATTTTAGTAAATGAAGATCACAATTATGAGGACAACCTTGTAACCATGTACAAATTTGGGTTAGAAAACTAGGTATTAATTATTTCAATTAAATTGATAGGTTAATTGGACTATGATTATGTACACATAAGCACAAAAAAATTAACTATTTGAAATTTAGCTCACAAAGACATATTGCAATAACTAAAATGAGTTACAATCACTAAAAGAGTTTACTGATAGAAATTTAAAGCTTCCTAATGTAGGGACTATTTATTTAAGAAAATAAGGCATCCTAGAGGGTAGATTAGTTCAAGAGTAAGAGTATTCATGTTTATTGAACTATCTAAAATTTTCTTGAGAACTCTATAATGAAATATTAAGTATTTCTTATAATGACAAAACATAAAGTTTGTTAAATCAAGATATAAATATGATACAATTCAAAAAATAATGATAAAACATACTTAATGCATAACATTACAAAGACAAGACATTATGTTAAAAAATATCATAAGAATTATAAGTATAGTGAACCAAAATGAGATATTAGAATTTTATATATAACTTAGTGTGGGGTTTCAAGAAATAAATAATAACACAAGGAATAATATGAATGTTGAGGATAAATTGTTGACATGACATGGAGATTAAAGAATGTTAATTGTACAATTATAGTTAAATAATAATGAATAGATTGAAACACATGCTGGACAAAATTGTATGTAAATCTAGCTTCATAGAAAACATATCATTTACAAGAGTTTAGAAGCTCCTTACAGTGAAAACATAGCCATAAAACATAACACAAAATCGCATAAGTCCAAAATCCATTGTGTAGATAATGCAACCCTAAGATAAAGGCTATGGAGATTATTCAATCCGAGCATAACACATGCTTTGAGGCATTCTGCCCAACAGTTTAGGTGCCTTGCCTTGTCTATGCTTCCACATTTTGCATTAAGCTTTATACATATGACAAAATTCTTCTGTCCTTTATCCTTCGATTGATTGCATACCTTGTTCCAAAGCTCCCATTTTGGCATAGGCAGGGAGGATGCTGGCAAAGGTCGCGAAGTCTGGATTTACACCTGCTAGTTGCATTTTCTTGAAATTTTCTGAAGCCTTTTGAAGAAATCCCTTTTGTGTTTATCCTGCAATCATGGCATTCCATGAGACCATATTTCTCTGGGGTATTTTGTCAAACAGTTCACATGCCTTATCTATGCTTCCACATTTTGCAGACATGTCTACCACGGTAGTTGTAGCTACAACATCTGACAAAACTCCATTCCTTTATCCTATGGTGGATGTCCATGCCCCGTTCCAAATCTCCCATTTTGGCACAGGTAAGGAGGAGGATGTCAAAGATTGTGGAGTCTGCCTTTAAACCTGCCGAATACATTCAATTGAAAGTTTTTAAATCCTTTTCAACAACTGCATTTTGTTCATATCTTGCAATCGTAGCAGTCAATGAGAACATTTCTTTGAGGTATCCTGGCAAGCAGTTCATGTTTCTTTTCTATGCTTCCACATTTTGCTTACATGTCTACCAGAGCATTTACAACAGTAATAATGGACGCCCATACCTTGTTCCAGAGCTCCCATTTTGGCACAGCCGCGAGTATGCGTGTAAATGAATTTGTTCGGGTCAGAAACCTGTTTATTTCTGATGGGTATAATACGACGAGAGAAAATGGTTTAAAAAAACTAAACTTTGAGCGAGATTAATAAGAATGGGAACGACGATGACGATCACAAACGGCGAACGAGATGGATTAAAGGGGCCCACCCCAGCCACCTAGGTGGTCAACGCTTAGAGTGTGCTAGTTAAGACCAGCCGTTAGATTAGAGAGTTGAAGATCATCGGTAGAACTAGATGATGAAGATCAAAGAAGAGAGATAGATCTCTTCACCTCCATTTTTAGAAATTGATTATCGTTAAGAAGTTGTGTTGATTGCAGATCAATCATTGAGTGTTTGTGAAAATAGTTCGTATCTATCTGAAATCATGGAAAGAAGAAAAGAATGTGCGAATAATAGATTGCAGGAACTAGAAAGTGAATTTGATGTTTACAGATTTTTTTTGAAGGCTGTCGTTGCATAGAGCAGAAGCTGCTTGTGTTTGATCGCTGCAAAGCATGCTTCCTAGATGATATAAGGAGATTAAAACAGATAATACCTATTAAGAAAGGAAAATCACCAGTCAAAGTTAAGTCTACCAAAATCTAATCAAGTGGAGAAGTCATTTAAAAAGGCGAGTTTAAATTTAATTTGTTTCAATGGGAAATATAGGTAAGAAGGCGAAGAAAGAAAATGCAAATTTAATGTGTGAGAAAGATAGTTTGAAAGATGAATTGGTGAAGCTTAAAAAGTGTAACTCTGCATTGATAGAAAAGATATTGGATTTTGGAAAAGAAAGATGTGATTATTTGTGTGAGAATGAAAATATGGAAAAAGAATTAGAAAAAGTGAAAAAGAAAAATGAAGAGCTAGAAGGAAGATTGAAGTTGCTTGATGCAGTTAAGAAAAAGAATGAAGATTTGGAAGGAAAGCTAAAGTTGTTGGAGAAAGAAATTGAGTGTTTGAGGTCAAAGCCATTCTTGTGTGATGCTGCATGTGATACGAATGATTTGTGTTCATTTGATACAGGTGATGTAGCTAAAATTTCTTAGGTCAAGAACATGAAGTTGAAGATGAAGATATGTCTGAAACTAAAGATTTTGTAGCTTGTGATGTCAATAACAAAGGTTGGTTTGAAAAGAGTTTTGGTTTGAAAATTATGAAGAAAATGGGATATGAAGAAAAAGGTTTGGGAAAACATGAGTAAGCAATGAGATAGCCCATTCAGCTAGTTGTGAGGTCAAAGAATGAAGGCCTAGGATATGGTGATAGGGATAGAAATGATGTAATAGGTGTTACAAGTTCATGCAAATCATCTAAAATTATGAAGTTTATGGAATGTTCTCATTGTCACAGGGGAGGACATAAAAAAGAGAAATGTTGGGATCTTCATCCTTGTACAATTTGTGGGTTGAAGAATCATTCGAAAAAATCATGTTGGAATAGAGAATGGAATGGAAACTCTGAGAAATAGTGTATGAAGATTAATGATGGATGGATTGATGGATCCAGTTAGAGAAAAGTTACAGGTATGTTTAAAAGGTTGTATAAGTCTAAATGTTGCCATGTTAAAAGCAATAGTTGTCAAACAAAGTTTGAAGGTTTGAGTCAAGTCATTGATGATTGCTTGTTATGATTAAAAAATTGAAAGGTGGGAAAACCTTGTGATCTAAGAGAGTCTATAAGACTAGAGTGATAGTGATCTTGCACAAGTTGAGTTGCTCAGGTTCAGTTTACAAAACTTCAAGACCATATTGTGAGTCTCAACATCAAGGGGGAGTATGTTGATAACTGATGTTGTATTATCTAATTCCATCGTAAATTATGTCATGCAATGTTGACCATAAGTTTCACCATGCTACATGTGCTTTCACCGCCATGCTGAGTGCTCTCTGTGTGATGCACAGTTAATTTTTTTGATAATTAATGTTTGCATGTATATATCTATTAATAGTCTTTGAGTTTCAATTTTATTTGTTAGTCAACTGAAGCCAGTGCATGCATGATACATGCAATGGAAAGAGGCTACAACCTCTATAAAATACTCTCTTTATGTAATTTGAAATATATGATATGGAAAATGTAATCCCTTATGAGAAGATGAATAAAAGCTAAAGCTTTATGTGTATATGTTTTTGCTCTGTTTTCTGTTTTACTTTTGTTGTGTCTCTAAATCTTCACGAGAGGCTATAAAATGCTCTTACAAATGAAAAACTTATTGAGGCTCTTGATAAAGATGCAAAATATAATGTTAGAGATAAGGGAAGCCTTGAAGAAGTTAAGTGCTTGGAAATTGGAACTGAAAGGAGAAACCCAAAGAGAAAAAAAATTGGTGGTTCAATTTGAAGCTATATAGGTTGTGAAATGAGCTTTAGAAGGAGATATAAAAGCGTCGAAATATCAACCAACCAAATGATGAGATGAAAAATGCAACAATTTTAGTTTTTGGTGAACTACAAATGGTAAAATTAATGGTGAGGTCATGAAAAGAATAGTCACTTTTCTCCTATATTTTATAATCGTAATGTATGGTATGCTCATCTCGCATAAATGATGATTTAAATGGGTCATTGAACTTTATGGAGAAGATACCCAAGATAAAGAAAGATGGGGATTGGTGAAGTAATAGACATCTAAAGTGCTTCTATCATATTGAACTATCATGTTTGGATGGTTCCATAATCTATGACATTGAGTCAAGTTTTAAAAGATTATAACACCACATAATTACATCATGTTTAGACCTGCTTTCTTAAACATTAGGATTAGTGGAAATAAGTTATGTTCTCAAGAGATGTGTACTCACTTTTTTCAGACATGTCTTGAAATTAGGATTATTTTGGGGACATGGGATGCTATGGAAATGTCTTTCACCATATATTTTTTAAATTCCCTAATGTCCCATAAATGTGAGTATAATGGAGGGACATTTGGTTATGCTTAAGAGGGTGGGATGCCAATGACATCATTTGACCCATCTTGAAACCAAAATGCCCAAAAAAGATACCAATTACACATCTCTCTAGGTACTCGTAGAAAAATACCCCTCTTCATGGCACGGGAAATTACCATATATAAATTCCAAGGACTAGCATTCAACAAAGCAACACTTGATATAGGTAAAAAAAAAAGGACAAGACTTAAATTTTATAGACTTCCTTTTGGATAGACCCACCATTTACCTTCAATTGTTATTTAAGAATGGAAAATAATCTATACACAATTATCAGAAAAAAGGAAGAGTCCCAACTACATCTACTCTCATTATGATAAGTACAAGTACACATACTGAATTTCACCCTTATGTTCATAAACTTTCACTTTTTCCTTTTTCTTACCATCTTCTTATTATACAAATTTATATTCGTATATTTACTCACAACTTCATCGCATGCAGATGGCTAATTTATATTTGTATACTTCTACACTAATTACGTTTACCATGCTACCAATCTCATATTGTCACACCTACAATTCCTCTCCTTAATGCCTACTTTTACTTTTTATACAACTTGTATCATTTTCATAAAACCAATTATGCATTTATGATGTATGTCCACTACTTTTGTAATCGTGTAGGAACAAATACATTCACATCCAAGAAACTGTGGAAGGACACTTCATTCTAACACACAGAATCATCAACTATGCAATCACCACAAATGAAATAGCTACAAATCTTTCACTCACATTCCTATCACCAAATATGTATTACAAACATTTTGTAAATTTTACAAACAAAATTGCATATAATTCAAATTACACCTCCTTACCATATTTGTTTTTATATAATATTCTATCACTGTAACCCCTACACACGTCCTCTTCCCTCTCCCTCTTCCCGGTGCAAGTGCTTGTCGTATTTAATTGTTCCTGCCTTCACTTCCCCCTCCTCCTCCTCCTCCTCCACCTCCTCCCCTTCCCGGTGGAAGTGCTAGTCTTATTTAATTATGCAAGTTTGAATATCTCTGTGCACAAAAAGTTTGATGTTTGGCTAGTGACAAGGGATCTTGAATTCCAACAAGAAAAATAACAGTGCTGTTAAATTCCAGGGGTTCATGTGGAAGTCTTCATATATTACTTCTCTTCTCAAACACAGGCTTGTGTTTGTACCATTTGGACCAGAAAAGGTAATTGACAAAGTTGAGTACATTGAGGATAGCAAGCAACCAGTAAAACAGATCAAGATGGTTGCGGTTCAGATTGTTCCCACGAAGCCAACCTCGGCTTTCTGTGATGTTTCGAGTTGCAGCATTCACAATATCAACCAAAATAGTGCTGAGGAAGTAACCCAGTGAGAGTGATGTATATGAGAATGCAGTGGCCATGGACCTCATTCTTTCAGGGGCTTCACTGTAGAAGAACTCCATCGATCCCACCAAGGTGAATAAGTCTGCAACTCCAAAAATAAAGTATTGGAATCCAAGCCAGAACACACTAATAGGAATAGGCGGCATGAACAATGGTACTGCATCCAACATTCCATTTTCTTTTGCCACATTTTTTCTCTTCACCTCAACCAGAGCAGCGATGGCCATGGCTATGGTAGACAATACTAACCCAATTCCAATTCTTTGCAAATGAGTAATCCCTGATTCATGCCCAGTGAATTTTCGTGCAAATGGAACAAAGAATTTGTCATAGATGGGAATAATGATGATTAGGAATACAATGGGAATAAATGGCAGAGAAGCTGCAGGGATATCGAAGTTCTTCCCCATACTTCGATCCATTGTCAGACCTTGAGACACAGAAAACGTCTGCAGTTGTGCTAAACCTGTACTCAGTATTATTGTGCATCCAAAGATTGGGATCATTCGAACTACAATTTTTGCTTCTTCTACTTGGGTCACACTGCATAAACGCCATTTAATGGGTTCCATTTTCTCGTCACTGGAGGATATTTCTTTTACTATTGCTGCTTTGTCCAAGAATCTGTTAATTTTTTCAAACGAATAATGTCTGTTAAGAATCAAATCTTTCCAAGTCTTTGTTTTACTATATTATTAGTGTTTGAATAAGATAGTGTTTTCTTAAGAAGACAACATACTTGAACTGTTTTGTATTTAGAAGCTTCTGAGTATCCATATTCACTTCCTCGTAAGGTGCATCATATAGGTCGTTGGGATTCTCTGGTGGGATGAGATTTCGGTTGTAGATAGCAGCTACAAACACCTGCACAAGGAACGAACAATTTTGATATATTAAACAGAATAACATAAATTCATGGTTTGGAATTAATATGTATTGATTGCTGTGTAAATGTAAACATACTTGCAAAATGCGGGTTAGAGGGCTTCCTTGCGGAATTCTGTTACGATAAGTTATGGTTCCACTGATAAAGCTTATGGTTGCAAGGAAGACGCATGCTGCGCAGATCCCGAAACCTATATCCCAACCCTTGTTATTCATCACCCACACTATGACTGTGACTCCAACAGCTCCTCCTGCACTGATGCTGAATAAAAACATGTTGAAGTAAGTGGATATTTTTCTCCTGTCTTTGGGATCTCTGTCATCGAACTGATCTGCTCCGAAAGGTAGCAGAGCACCCTTGATACATCCATTCCCAGTAGCGATCAAATACAGCCCAGTGAATAACATCGCAGCTTTCGCTCCCTTAACTTTCTCACAGTGAGAGGTGGGATCGAATGGGTTACAGGTGGGAGGCTTTAAAGATTCATGGTGTGCTTGCACTAACAATATAATATATCCCTGCAGATAGACTAAAATTAGTTGATAATCTTCACTCTTTATTGCTACTGCATACATGTATCCTTGCATAAAGATAAAAATGTGGTAGTAGAGTTGGTTTGGGTCATGAGTTTGCTCTCTATTGGTTCTGGATTCAACTCCGAGGCTCTGGCTTATTCGATACATGTGGTTTGCGGGTGTTTGTGTGTATCTCCAAGGGATTCTCATCTCTAACTTGACAAAGTAAGTCCAAGATAAGTTGGGTTGGGCACTGGGTTGGGTAGTAGGGATACCCATATATATATTCATCCCCAACTTGACGAAAAATGTAAGTCCAAGATAAGATGGGTTGGGCGCTCGACTGAGTAGCAGGGATACCCTGATATATATATATATATACAAGGGCATCAGGCAAATTCACCGTGAGCAATTCACTGTCAGAAAATTCACCATTATGACAAATTTATCTCAAGGAAAATTCACCACCAACAATTCACGGCCGGAAAATTAATGGCAAACTTTTAATGCGAAATATATTGGGGGTTCAAAAGGATTGTACGGTGATTGGGCAAATGGAAGAAACCCAGTTAAGAAAAAGCCAAGCACAGAGAAACTTGAGAAGTTGAAGGAACTTACAACAAGCTCTACACAAGCAGAGGAAAAGCTCATTTTGTATCTGTCAATGTATGAGTCAGAAACCACTCCTCCGAGCAGCGCCATCAGAAACGTAGTGCCAACGAAATTCGTAAGCGTAGTGGCTGATTTCGCGATTTCCATATGCATAACCTCATTGAAATATGTCACAAGGTTTACAATCATCGTCAAGAAAGCCACGCTGTCGAAAAACTGTGTTGCTGCAAATTATTCGAGAATCATGTCACAATTTGAGAAAACTATATTCATATTTCCAAGATCTGTGAAGAAGGCGAATTTGACGTCATACCATAAACAAACATCGTGGCAATTCCACCACGGTCAGCCTTGTGCAAAGCCCTTCCTTTCCAGTCAACAAATCTTTCCAACTCACTAACCTCGGATTCCTTGTACTCTCCCTGCAAATTATCACCATAAAATCTCAATTCTCACAGTATAATTCATAAATATATCTAACTGAAAATGAATTAATAATAAATCCAGAGAGTAATTCAGAGTGAGCATGAATATTTTTGGATTGGATTATGTAAATATTTTTCTTTATTTTCATTTCAGATTACATTCTATAATTTATTATTAAACTGAATAAATAAAAGAAAAGAAATGAAAGATCCAAAATGTTAATGAAAAGAAATGAAATGAAAGATCCAAATGTTAAATGAAAAATCCTGAAAATTTCATAACTTAAATACAAAGCTGTTTGGGAAGTTTTACCATAATTTTGCACAATGAATATCAGAGCAGTTCGCCTCTTCTGTGAAATTATGTTCAATTTGTCGACTGCTTGAAGACTTTATACTAATTTTTTGAAAAACAAACAAAGATCCTCGACTGAAATTGCAACGGCTAAACAGTATTAATACTGTTTCAAATTCAATATTTTATTTGAAAGCAGGCCTCTTAATTGACGTTAATGGCAGCCAACTGTCTGATAATAAAACGAATTGTGTTTTCGAGAGATTTTAAAGTTTCTGTTATGGAATATTCTCACATAATTACATTAAAATACCTTCGAAAAATATTGTCTGAAACAAACTAGAACCTGAAACCCTTCACAAAGTAGACAACAGAAAACAAAACAATCCAAATGGCTCCATTATCTAGACTTAAAAATATTATAATACTTATTAAATAATGAAATCGACAACCATTTTCTGTCAGAGCTTGACGATTTTAGTGCGACAACCAGGGAGGGCTGGGTGTTATAAACGATTTAACCCTCGAAAATTTGTGTACGGCTTTTAACAGAATCATTTTTCGCCATCGTCGTTTAACATGTGGGCAACGATATATGTTTTGTTTACTTGTTTTATTTTATATATTAAATAGAGAAATAAGAGAAGAGTTGGTGAAGACATCGACTCGTATTTTAAAAGGGTTTGTTTATTAATGAAGGGTCACACCAGATTCGGTAACGTCTTGGATTTCACGAACGTTTCCTTGTAACAAAGGGTAGAAGAATATGAACTATAAAATTAAATGATAGTAATTTCTACGAGTTTTAGCTTTTGGATTTAATGTGCGTTTTTTATTTTTTAAAATTAATGTTGAATCATATAGATATATAAAATGATGGATTATAGAGTATCATTCAAAGAGTTGGCGGAACAAATATTAATATAATATATAATTAAATTAATTTATTTTTAAATATGTTTATTTATATAATTATTAATTATTTAGTATCTTACAATTAAATACTATAATTATATTGATAACTAGTTTATGTATCTTACATACAAAAAATATTTATTTAGTATTATTTAAATGTTATTTTATGTTACTTTGTAGTTGTTTAAAAATTATTGTATTTTATTTATATTGTTTATTTATTTATTTTTTTGTTAGTTAATTTTTTTTTGAAAGGATCCCAACTCTTTTACAAATCTACCGGCACACATTGACTGGATTACATCATAGATGTAGCAAATTTGTCAAAAATAAATCACATAAAAAGACTAAACAATTCTATAACTAGACTTAGTAAGCAACACATCCTTAACTTGGGTGTTCAACAAAGCTACATGTTTTGAAAGATCTTTCTTCCTCATTTGATCATAGTCTAATAAATCTCACCATCTTAATCCATTGATTTAGGGGAGGGAGGATGGAAAACCCTCTCTAAGGTCCTAATTGAGAATAATGCACAATGAGAGGAGCACCCAGTTCCCAAAAAAATGAATATCAAGCAGAGGTCATAACACCAACCAAAGGAGGCACACCAACACCACTCATCATAATAGAGGAAGAAGCCATGGTAGGAGCTTTAGGAAACATAGGTGGAGAAGGGAGCATCACCCCATAAAAAGAAAGAGGTTAAGGAGCCTCTAAATTAGAATCAACATTCACAACATCCTTTGTAAAAAAATCATGAAGAGATTTTTTCCACCAAGAGGAAGATCTCAAGAACTTAAAGTGTAGGAAATTAGACAATAAATATCCTATGAAAAGGTACCACTTGCGGTAGAAGGGGATACCTTTGAAATTCAAGGATTGAATCCAAGAATGATCCAACACAAAAAGAAAATTGTTTAGAGGATTTTAGATAATTCCAATTCCACTTGAATACAAGAAAAGGTGGTATGATAAAAAAATGTAGTGGCATGATCCAATTTGATGAAATAGCCCATAGAATTACCAATACTCACATAGTAAGATTTGAAACAAAAATAAAGCGGTAGATTAGGGAGACAAATTCAAATAGGTAGTAAGTTAAAAAATTTAGTGAGGGGATTAAAGGAATGATTGCAAGCCTTAAAAAATAGGGAATGTTGATCCCAAAACCATAATCGACCATCAAGAACTATGATTTGAAACTGAGTTGAAACTAGCATAAAAGAAACTCTTGGTAGAAAAGTAAATTTAAATTTTTTCTTTTCATAATAGGTTGTCACTACTTTGAAGTCCATCATTTAAGATTGCAAAGTCAAGGCCATAGTTTACCAAATCTTCAAATTAGACCCTTCTAAGATAAATATTCCTCTTTTAAAAAAAAACCCTCCCTCAAAACCACTACCAAGGGAGATATACCACATGGAACCACAAAAAACCCAGCCTTGGGGAGAGCATAGGAAACTTTAGCAAGATATTTTTGAGGAGGATAAATATCAACACTTAAGAGAACTACCAAAATATTTATTCACATGATTTATCTTGATAATATAAATGGGGAAGTTTCATTGGAAGCTACAACATTTGCATCAAGGTGTGAATGCATGACTCCATCAACATAAGCAATAAGCAATACTGAAGATGTCAAACCTCCATAGATAGGAGAAGAAGAAACATGAGCCATGTATTAAGAAATAATGGTTAAACCACCTTGGTTCCTAAAAAAAATGATGTGCTAGCAAAAAAAATAAGGCATGATATAGATAGCTCATTAAAAAAAGATAAGGGAAATAGACCAATTTTTTTATTCTAGTCTATGACTCAACACATCTTTTAATATAAGTATCTTTTGTCCTACTTCTTTGTCTATGTTTACAACACTGTATACCTTGTTTATTTTATATATGCAATAGGGTAATGGGAGATTAGTGGAGATCCCACACAACATGGACTTATATTTCATTGTCTTATATTTTAATACGGTAACTTGTTTATTAATGTAGGTCACAAGATTAATTTACAACTTATTTTTATCTACATTTTTCTAGATAGTAATAAAAAGGGAAATAAATAATAGAAGAATATGAGCTATAAAATTAATTGATAAATTTTTTTATCATTTTTAGTTTTTGGATTTAATGAGTTTTTAATAAAATATTAATGTTTAAAATCATATTTATTAATTTAATTTTTAAACATATATTCTTAATGATGGATTATAAAGGATAATAGAAAAATATTTATAGAATAATTAACATTAGATTGTAAAAATATCAAGTTTTTAATGGATTAACATATTAGTATAAATATTAATACAATATATTGATTATATAAATTTATATTTATTATTAATAATTTCTAAACAAAATGCATAAAGATGGGGTCCATCAGAAAGGGGGTCTTAAGTGACCACATTTTTTTGAAATCGATAAATATTGAATTTGGATGAGAAATTGAAGATAGGCACATTCAAATTTTGAAGATGCAACAAAAACAAGAGTTGCACTGCTTTGAATCTACTTTCTATACTACTTCTTTGTTTGAAAATGGTAGAGATTAAGGGGTTCAAAAAGGGGGCCCACTCAAAGTGGTCTTGTTTTCTTAAAAAAAAAAACATAACATAGAATATTGTGTGGCCCCCCATAAATGTTAACTTTTAAAAGTTTTTTAAAAATCACATTGGTGAGAAATGAGCTATCACCATGTAGTTTATGCTCAATTTTTCTACTAATTTTTTAATGAATACATGATTTTTTAAGTTATTTTTTAAAGTGGACACATCTTGAAAAAAATTGAGTGTGCCCCCCCTTAATTTTTTTGAAAACTAATCAAAAATAAGTTTTTAATATGTTTATAATGGAGTCTAGTTTCTAAAAATGTAATTTATTTGATATTTTGATGAATGGTTAAAAAATAAAGTAAAAAATACCACACATGGTTTTTGACAAAAAAATGGATACACTAACAAAAGAAATGAAAGAAGAAAACCTTAACATACTCAAAACGTGAAAAAATTATATGGTTAGAAAGCTAAGAGAGAGTTTAACATTATCGTGGTATTTTTTAACTTGACATTGAAACATGTGCAGCTATGACTTGAGATTATGCCATTTTTTTAATTATTTGCAAAAATATGTCTTTGGATGTTGAAAAGTCACTCCAAACCTTTGGGTTGGAAGCACAAGGAAAATTCAAGACAAAGGATTAGAAATTTCCAAAGAAAAACATAACATGAGTTTGTTATAATGCACTCTCTTTGAAAATTTATCTCTCCTTCACATTCTCTCTCCCACTCTTTATCGATCCTTCACTCTCTCCATCCCTTTGTTCTCTCTCTATCCCCTCTCTAGGTCTCTCCCTCTTTACCTCTCCATTCATCCCTCCTTACCCCTCTCTCTGTTATTCTCTTCCCCTCTCTTATATCTCTCTTCCCTCTCTAGATTGTTACCTCTTGCTTCAATAAGAACTAGTGTAGGTCTTAAACAAATTCTCTACTTAAATTTTTTGAATGGTTGTTATAGTCTCTCTATCCAAGGGAATTTTTCTTTTACTCTCACCTGAATGCTTGGTTTATAGATTGAATTCCAAGTGTGAGAATACTTGTTACACAAACCTCTAATAAAAGTTGGATGATCTTAAAAGTCTATAATGTTCTATGATATATTTTATGAGGTAGCCAATCTCTAATTATCTCTATCTTTTTAGGGTCCACATAAACACCATTCTTTTTTATAATGTATCTAAGTTACTAAATATTTTTCATACTAAAGGAATACTCTTCTAAACTATTATCATAGATCCCATGTTGTTGTAGAGTTGAACGTATCTATTGGACATGATGTAGATGTTTGTCCTATGTATTGATTAATATGAGTATGTTATCTAAATATAAATTAACAAAGAAAATACTGAGAGGCTTGGGGTGCACCATTCATAACTCATATGAAGGTGACAAGTGTATTGGTCAAGCCAAAGAGAAAGGCTAGCAATTTGAAAAATCTATTTCCATTTGAAGGTATTATTTCACATGTTATCTAATGACTCAATGGTAACTTAGTGGTACCCAAAATTTAGTGAAAATATTAGCCCCCTAATTTGACCCAAGAGACCACCAATACAAGGATTTGGATACCTATTCATTATAGTGATCTTATTCAAAGCTTAATAGTCAATTTAGAGGAATCAATTTCCATCCTTTTTCTTATAAAGAGTAATTAAGTTTTTTTAGGGTGAGGCACTTTGTCAAATGTTCTCCTTTTGAATCAATTCCTAAATCTATCATTTTATTTCCTCATTCTCTAAGATTCATATTCTATATCTAGTGGACTATTTGGTAATGGTGTCCTTAGAATGAGATCAATCAAATGTTGTATGTGATAGTGTAGGTTTTCCCTCATTAGTGAGGTGAATACATCTTGATGGAATTTAATAACATCTATTCCATCTACTTTTTTGGGTATTCATAATAGTTGTTTTGGTATGAGTGGCTACTACAAATGATCTTACCTCCTTAGGTTGGAACAAAAATAATACAAATTCTCTAATTTAAGAAATAACATGTTGAAATTATTTTAAAAAATCAAAGATATAATATTTACAAATCACCTCTACTATTTTATAATTATATTCACCCAACTTATATGTAACCTACCTAAATATTTTACCCTTAGCTCACTCATCCCATGGATTGTCATTGTGGGTGCAATATTGTCTATAGGTTCAATCTCTTCAAAAATTAGTAGATATAAAACATTTTTTACTTACACTTTTAAAAAAGAATTGTAGAACCTTCCCATTTACCCACATCTATGAGTGGAACAGGACTTCCTTGTCCTCTTCAAGTAGCACTTACAAGTTGAGGGTATAAGGTATAGGGTTAAGGGAGTATGTTTTAGGGAAATTGAGGGTATTGGGACAATGGTTGAGGGTATAAGGTCTACGACATACAATTTAAGGTTTAGAGTTAAGGTTATTGGGTACATAGGGTCGAGGGTATAGGGTTTATAGTTGATGACCATATAAGGTATATGGTTTATGATGGAGGGTATAAGGTTGAGGGTGTAGGGTTGAGGTTATGAGGTATAGATTTTAGGGTATAGGGTATAGGGTATATGGTTTACGGTATATGGTTGAGGGTATAGGGTTTAGGGTTAAGGGTATTGAGTATAGGGTTGAGGCTATAGAGTTTAAGGTTGAGGGTATAAGGTATATGGTCGAGGGTATAGGGTTTAGGGTCAAGGGTATGAAGTTTAGGGTCGAGGGTTTAGTGTATAGGGCCTAGGGTTGAGGTTATATGGTTGAGTATATAGGGGATAGGGATTAGGGTGGAGGATTGGGTATAGGGTCAAGGGTATTGGGTTTATGGTTGAAGGTATAAGGTATAGGATTTAGTGTTGAGGTTATAGGGCATAGGTTTTAGGGCTTAGGGTTGAGGGACAATGTTCAGGGTTGAGGGTATATGATTGAGTGTATAGGGTATAGGGTATAGGGTTTAGGGTTGTGGGTATACGTTCCTATGGGGTCGAGGTTGTAGGTTTTAGGATTGATGGTACATAGTTTAGAGATGAGGCTTTATCATATAGGCTTTAGGGCCCAAGGTCAAGGGATAGTGTTCATGGTTGAGGGTATAGGGTATAGGGTTTATGGTTAAGGATATTGGGAATAGGTTTGAGGGTATTGGATTTATGATTGAGGGTATAAGGTATAGGGTATAGGGTTTATGGTTGAGGGTTGAGGGCATAAGGTTTAGGTTTTAGGTTTGATGGTATTAGGTATAAGTTATATGGTATAGGGTTTATGGTTGAGGGTATACAATATAGGGTTTAGGGTTGAGCATATATCATTTAGGGTTTAGGGTATAGGGTTGAAGGTACATATGGTTTAGGGTTGAGGGTATTGGGTATATAGGGTTAAGGGTATAGGGTTTATGATTGAGGGTATAAGGTATAGGGTCAAGGGTATATGGTTTATGATGGAGGGTATAAGGTTGAGGGCATAGGGTAGAGGGTATAAGGTATAGGGTTTAGGGTATAGGGTTTAGGGTTGAGGGTATGAAGTTTAGGGTTGAGGGTATAGGGTTTATGGTTTAGGGTGTAGGGTATAAGGGATAAGGCATAGGATTGAGGGTGTAATGTTTAGGATTAAAAGTGCAGGGTTTAGGATTGAGGGTGTTAGGTTTATTGTTATATGTGGATAAGTGCACCAAGATGGTTCCCAATAAGGGGGCTTAAGTGGCCACTTTTTCTGAAATTAGGAAATACTAACCTTGGACATGAAATTGAGGATAGTTACACTCAAAATTTTGAGATGGACCAAAAACAAGGATCGAAGTGTTCCGAGTCTACTTTCCAAACTACTAATTTATTTTGAAAATGGTTGAGATTAAGGGGTTCAAAAGAGGGACGTACACAAATTGGTGCTATTTTTGTCAGAAAACATAACATAGCAACTCTTGTACGACCTAAGCATGGTGAACTTTTTTGTAGTATTTTTAAAATCGCTACGGTCAAAAGTTAGCTAACAGTATCTAGTTGATGCACAATTTTTCTGATAATTTCTTAATGAATATTTGATTTTTTACTAATTTTCTAAGTGGGCACTTCCTGAAAAGTAGAATTTTGGCCGTGCTCCCCCTAAAACTTTTTGAAGGTAATTGATTTTTAAAAAAAAAATGTAGAATAGAGTCTAGTTTCTAAAAGATTAATTTATTTGAAATTTTGATGAACGGTTAATTTATAACGAAAAAAAACCAAACATTGCTTTTTGGCGAAAAAGAGACATACAAACAAAAGAAATTATGGATGAAAGGCTTAACATTGTTAAAAAGTGAAAAAAATTACATCGTTGGATAGCTAAGAGAGAACCTAACATTACCCATGTGTTTACTTTTGTCGATATTGAACCAAATGCAATCCTGATGGTGAGCACTAACCGGATTATGGAAAAAATTATAGAATTTGCAAAAACACGTCTCTGGTCATTGGGAATGCCCTCCAAGCCTCTGGGTTGGTATTCCAAGGCAACTAACAATGCTAAGGCTCGGGGATTCCCAAAGAAAAATATAATGCACTTGCGTTATAACGTGAGCTTGTTATTTCCTAGTTTTGATCTCATTATATGTTTCATCGATATGCGTCCTTTTGCCTCTTGCATGTTACTATAGCATTCTGTTTGTTATGCCGAAACCAAAGAAAATCCTCCTATCCCAATGTGTTTCACTGTGACCTCATGGAGTCGGGGAAACATCATGTAGATAATGCTTCATTATACTGAGAGTCACCCCGAATGCCATCTCCCAGTCACTGATACATAAGAAATTTTCTTACTGAAACGTGCTTCCTTGCTACATCCGTTTCGCTATAACCTTGAGATATCAGAGAGACATCTCACAGATTAGACTTTACTTTACCAAAAATATTCATTCATCATGAGTCGCTGTGACAAATTGGTTCTCTCGCCGATGTATTCTTTTATCTTATGTGGGTCACCATAACATACTGACATCGGGGAGACCTCATACAGAGTGCACTTTGTTTTACTGAAAGACTTTATCCATCTTGTGTGTCATTGAGACAATCCAATTTTCATACCCAAAAAGTCCTCATTGTGTTATCGGTGAGACCAGAGGTCACTCGCCGAGACATTACTTCGAAAGCCTCAACTCTTACCAATATGCATCCTCCCGCCACCGGTCGGTGTGACAATGTATATTCTCTATGACCTCACATCGGAAGCAATATGTTTGGCCGAAGAAACCATCCATGTGTTGTTCGGTAAGACTCTCCTCGAGAACATGCTAACAAAAACCCCATGTCGACAAGACATAACAACCTTGCCGAGAGATCACATTACAATATCGCCAAGCTCTCGCTGATGAACCTCCACATGCATTAGTCGGGGAGACAATTCAAAATCGATGAGACACTATCCTGACGACCAAACTCCTGCCGATAGGTTCCTCTTCGGTCGCCAAAACCACGTGAAAGTCATGCCAATGGAAACCTACAGGTGAATGCCGATTGTTGTAACAATGAACAAGTCTTGCCGATCAC